>JAPQWV010001230.1:0-105000 GCA_027422505.1 Craterostigma plantagineum
TTTGGCATGGCACCCAATCCGCCCTGTTGTTGTTTCGCTCTCCTTGACTGGGTTGGCGTATATATGGGCCAAGGATTATACCGAAAATTGGAGTGCGTTTGCCCCAGATTTTAAGGAGCTCGAGGAAAATGAAGAATATGTTGAACGAGAGGACGAATTCGATCTAGTTCCTGAAGCAGAAAAGGTAGTGAAGAATGACTATCAAAACATTACTTTTGTTTTCTCCTCGTCATTTTATCTAAAATTTCTACGCTGATTGTATTCAGTTGAAAGATTCGGCTATCAACGAAGATGATGAGGTGGATGTTTCGACGGTTGAGAAAGATTTGTCTTTCAGTGATTCGGATATACCCGAGGAGGAAATTTGCTTTTTGCCTCCGGATCCGTACCGTGACGTTCACGAGCAGCAGCAGTTGAATGATTTGAAGGTTTTGAAGCCGAGTGATGGTAGCCCTTCTGCATCCCCTCTTTCAGATCGAGCTGTGGATAATGGCCATCTAACAAATCATGAATCCAGCCCTTGTGAAGGTATCGTTTTTGCTTTATGGATGACACACTGTGATAGATTTTGTCTCTGCCATTTTTCCGCTCAGAATATGCATTTGTTAAATTCTACACCGTACTGAAACAATCGCAAATGGAATGCAGGGGACAGTGGAGTACGAATCAGAAAAGAAAGAGGAAGTCTTCAGAAGTAGAGGCGGGTTTCGAAGCAGAAGTATGAAAGAATCGTCGAGCGGATACATTGATAACTGTGATTCCGCGATAAGGTAAGGTTGGCCGCACGCATCAGCATTGTTTGAGTGAACGCATCTGACTGTAGTACAAACAAGACAATTCATCCAAGCAGAAAACTGATCCCTGAAGATTTTCATTACATTGTATTACTTGTTCCGACCATTGAGAATGCACTATTTAGTCATGCCCATCCTATGTAATGTGAGAGATAGTTATTAAAATAGGTTCATTGCTTGACTAGTTCGTTGCTTGCCTGAGTTTCTGTTCTTTTGAAATGACGTTTAAGGATTCAAGAAAATGTGAGAAACCGAACCAACCGATCTTAAAAGGAAACACACCCTCAGCTTTTGGCTGAGCTCTTACAATCTCAGAAACATCTCAAACAATACAAGAAAAAAAATATAACAACTTTGTCAATCTCGTCCTCATTTCTTCCCACTGACAACCATAGTAGGCTTCATTTCGAGTATCGCCCGATCCTCGCTCAGCTTCTCGATCACTTCCCTGGACGAAGTCACCGATACATTCCTCGCAAGCCCTAATTCGGGAGAAGGCATTATTACAATCAGCCCTCGCCCGTGAAAGTTCCTCACGTTAAAACTCGCATGGACGGGCTTTTCTCCCTTGTAGAAAACCGCGCCCGGCATCAGCCCTTCTTCTTTCTCTCCGTCGACCAAATGCTCCATGCTAACGCATGTAAGCATGGAATCGTACACCTTAAAGCTCTCTTTGTTTTCCCTTCTTAACCTGCTCATAACCGACCAAAATTCTTTGCTTTTAAACTCCATTACATGCCTGTGGACGAGGTTCGAAACTTGCCCTAATCCCCCTCGTCGAGCGAGCCCTTGTCCAAAGAAAGGATCGAAAAATGAGGGGCGTTTCCAAAGTAATTATAGGGTATGGTGGGTTCTCCTCGGTTCCTCGCATCGACGCATATGGATAAAGAACGCTTAGAAGCATCGCCTTCGTCGTCTATGCATCGCACTATGCTTGACCAAAAGAGAGCTGTTAGGACATCGTACGGAGTGGCTTCAGGGCAAGATTTGCGAACTTGGGACAGCGCCTTTTCGACGGCTGAACTCGAGAATTTCATGGTCACTGTGTGCATTTTTGAAGTGGGTTCGGCGTTGTTATAAGGCTCAGATACGAAAAAGGCGATTCAATGGAATGTTAGGAGGTATCGCATATCGTGGAAGTTGAAAAACTGGAGAAATAGGCTTTAGGCCTCGATGAACTTTGCTCCACGAACTGACGAGCTGGGCAATGCTCGTTATGTCCGCCTGCATATGATTGCAGCTGATCCCAATGGCCAATCCTCCACACATGAAGTTGCTTATCTTCAAGAAAAAAGAAAGATCGCATTTTTTTTTAGTTTAAATATTCTTTTTCCCGCCACGATATAACCTTTATAAGACCGAACCTATGAATGGTGTAATGATAACCTGTATTCTGTAAGGAGACCAAAAGCTCGGATCTTGGGGCATGTCCTCCCACGCCGTCAGATCCCTCTCTTCATCAGCATCGGCGGATCTCAGCCATCCATCCAACGTAGCGCCGACGTCGGCATGCAGCATCCTCACGCCGGCGTCGCTGACCTTGACCCTCCAAGCATCTCCCCTCGGCCCGCCGCCTCCGCCGCGGGCCAAACGACCCACGACGGTGGGGTACATGTTCAGCGCTTCGGACAAGCTTATCCTGAGGTTGTCCAGAGGTGACGTCATCGGGCCGGTCACAAACGGGTCGGATCCGTAGTACAGTACGAGGTGGATGACGTAGGGGTCCATCGCGCCGTCGATGGCCGACAGCTCGTGGAACTTTCCGGGCTCGCTCGTCGGCTTGCTAGAGACTACGCTTAGTAGGGAATGAACTTTGACTCGACTGCTGTTACTACGCTTTGTCTCGACTTCCATTTTCTTTTTGTTTCTTTTCTTGTTTGGGAAAGATCGATGGATCCTAGGACAAAGATGGAATGGAGGATAATGATTTTCCGGCGCAGACGTACACATATAGAGTGGATATTTAAGGGTTGGTTGTTAGTTCGGCCATTAATGGGGGATGGCTGTGCCTTAAATGAAATCACTGTATAGGCATGCAGATAGCTAGACGATGATAGTAAATGAGATATTGTTGATAGATTGGTTGATATATTTATCATTTATTGGATTTGTACGAGTCAACGAGAATTCTCAACTACCGTAACGGAGATTTTGGTTTTTTCCCAAATTTTATTTTTGTATGATGTAATTGTTGGGCGTGGGAAGAAAATAATTTCGATTTTTATTTTATTTACTGTTAAGTTTTTATTTGAGGCAAGCGGAATTGATTGTTGACTGGGGTTGAAGAGTTGACTCGACGTTAGCTGACTTTTGCAATTGGACGGGGATTCGAACGAGGAGTAGAAGCGAAGTAGAGGATCGATCGGGAGAGGAGATGGTGGTTCGCAGATTGCTGGTTCAGCACGGCGATTCAGCTTTTGATGTCGATTACGACACAGATGATGGCTTCGAAGTTGTCTATCGTTGCGATCTTCCTTTTTCCGTCTGTTATCCAAATTGAATTTTCTCAAAGGTTTTGTTGTTGTTTGTCTGGTTCGGTCTCAGGTTCTCCAATTTCAGCTGTTCTCTCTCACGTCGGTTCCTCCCGATCAGCAAAAGGTTCGGCAAATGAGACATTCCTTCGTTTTTCGATTCGGTACCTAGGATGCGTTTGGCATTTTAGTAAAATGTGAAGCGTATTGCTGATATGGGTGGGAATCCTTAGTATCCGTTGTTTCTGTTGGGATTGGAGGCTTTCTCGACTGTAGTACTAGGGAAATGGATCTATGTTTTATCTCTCGATCTTTCTCACTGTCGATTTATGGAATGAGTTGTTCGTTTCACTGCTTGTTGTGATTGCTTTGTTGGCTTATTGATGGGATTTCGATGGGTACTACAGATATTGGGAGGTGACGCTAACTGTCCCGTGAAGGATGATGCTGATCTTAAGACGATTTCTGAGAAGTTGAGGTTAATCTCCATCACTGATAATGAAACTGAAGAAACAGAAGTAGCTGCAGATGATCATTTGGCATCCGACGAAGAATTGGCTCGAAAGTTGCAGGTCTTGTAATGAAAACTGTTCTGATCGTTTGAATCTTCTCTCTTATATCACAATGTTTATAATAATATGCAAGGAAAATACAATTTCATTGTAGATTGACTTGAATTTGTGAATCAGTTTGAATGCTGCTTGCGTTATTGCACTTTCAAGAGTTGATTCTTAACAGTTATGCATATGGATACAAAATTAAAGATTCTTCTGATGATTTTGTCGGAGTATTTGATTTCTAACATATTTTGTTTAGGCTGAAGAGGAAGCATTAATGATGCAACAATTTGTAGGAAATGAAAACAGGGAGCAAGTCGAGCAGAGGATTCTGCCGTACGTGAAACAAGTTTTAATGGTAATTGTCGTGATATTCTGCAGGCTTCATTAATTTTAGTAATTAAGTTCCTTGTGTATTCTGACAGAGTAAGATATCTGTCAGATAGAATGTCAAAATAGTAAATAGAATAATAATCATCTGATTCTTGTTGGGAGATTTGCTTGACATTGTTCTTTCCACAGTATGAAGATTCTCGTAAACAGGAAGCTGCGAGAAAGACAGTTCCCATCGAAAAACTTGAGGAGAAAGCAATGGTTGCTTTGGCTAGGGTAAGCATATATGCATCTCAACCTATATTTCTACAAATGACTTTTTTAAGTCCAAGGCCGGGTCTCTTAAGTGACCGATCTTTTAGTTTATTGTGGGAAATGATGGAAACTCAATTAGCAGTTATATGTTACGTGGATATTTTTTCTCTTTTGCTTTTCGTTTACTATTGTCTGATATCTCTCCCAGTGGTTTTCTCATATATGTATATCTTGGTACAGGGGGGAAGTTTCAATCCAGGGAAAGATGATCTTGACCATGCCTTTCTTCTGCAGTTGCTCTTCTGGTTCAAGCAGTCATTCAGGTTTTTTTCACTAAATTAGGAATACTAACTACACTTTCAAACACATGACATCATTTCTTGTGTTTGCGTTAAGTAATCTGTGCTGCTAATCTTCCTTGATATTCCCTTTTTAAATCTTTTTTCCCTTAGATCCATTTATGATGCATTTTCGTATTTATTCTCTTGTCCAAGATGGATGGCTGAGTAGTAAAGTTCTGGGCTTTGTCTCTCTTATGATTCAAGGTGGGTAAACTCTCCTCCTTGTGAGAGATGCAATGCTGATACCATCAATCAGGGGATGGGAGTTGCAAATTCTTCTGAATTACATTATGGGGCATCTCGTGTTGAACTTTACCGGTACTCTGATCTTACGTTTCTTAGCCATTCACCGTTCTTGTTGGATATCGTAGAATGAAATAGATGAAAATGAATACATTCCCGATTTCAATTTCTGCAGCTGCAAGTCCTGCTCAGCCGTAACTCGATTCCCCAGATACAATGACCCGCTGAAGGTAATATTGAGATTTCTGGTGAAGCTGAGAAGTTTCTGATTTGTTCATATGTTTCCTATACAGCTTGTGGAGACAAGGAAGGGACGTTGCGGAGAGTGGGCTAATTGTTTCACACTATATTGTCGTGCTTTTGGCTATGAATCTCGGTTGGTAAGCTTCCCGTGAAAAAATCTACCTGATTAGATCGTGTATTTTCTCTACAGTGACCTTATTGCCTTATTTTTTGTGAGTAGATAATTTAAATTGCGTGCAAGGTATGGAGTAGGAGCCTCATATTTGTTCTCCCTTTCATTGCTGCCCTTATTACCACTGCATGTCAAGGCTCAATTTTCTTCAAATTGTGCTGTACTTTTTAGTAAACGCCTGCCTATTAGCGCATCAAGTTTGTAACCAACCTAAAAGTTTACTTCCACATGAAATTTACATGCTAGTGCTTCAAACTGTCCATGAACTTCTATTTGATTTTTCCGTATTGAGCATTTGCTCATTTATATCCAGAAGTTCATTTGATTTTTTTCACTTCATTTTTCCTTTCTTTCTCATGTTCTGCTGTTTTTAGATCTTAGACTTCACTGATCATGTTTGGACCGAGTGTTTCTCACAATCTCTGGGAAGGTAAAACTACGTCTTCTTGTTACCCTGTAATATAATTTATTTTCTACTTTAACCATCACGAAAACTCTGTTCATGTGTTGAAAAATGCATGCAGATGGATGCATCTTGATCCATGCGAGGGCATATATGACAATCCACTGCTATATGAGAAAGGGTAAGCACCTTATCCCCGCGCTGTTTGATTTCAGCAAATGTTGAAATTTTGTTTCTGCTCAATCATCGTTTGGTCCTTCAATTATATTTTATAGATGGGGAAAAAAGTTGAACTACGTAATAGCTATTGCCAGAGATGGAGTCTATGATGTCACAAAGCGTTACACTAGAAAGTGGCACGAGGTACTTTCATTTTCTGTTTTGATGAAGACATTTTGTTTTCCATTAGATCGAACAAAAACTCTCTGTCATTTCAAATAAAGAAACGTATCTTTTGAAGGTTTTATCTAGGCGGGTCCTAACCACTGAGCCTGCATTGGCTAGTATCATACTGGATGTAACAAGAGACTGTCGCAAGGATTTTAAAAGGGAATTGCTTTTAAAGCTTGAAAAACGTGACAAAAGTGAAGTAGAAGAACTAGAGAGAAGCTTGTTCTCTAAAGATGATGTTTCAATCTCACTGCCCGGGAGACAAAGTGGTGATAAGGAATGGCGCATATCAAGATCGGAATTTCAAGCTGATTCCTCTTTAAGTTCTTCTTCATGTCCGGTACGCAGATGTATTGACGAGCACGTTACAAAAGTATACGATGCACTTGCTCCCGTCATTAATGCAGTAGTTGAGAAAGCACCTGATAAATTTGGAGCAACCCAAGTCCTCCAAACTTTTAGAGGCATTTTGGTCAGCCTCAAGAATTCCCCATTCAAAACCAGGAGAACTACGATAGGCGCCGTTTCAACTGATTCCTTGTTTGGTAAAATCCTTCCTTCATTTGATAAATTGTTTGAAGCCCTCTCGTTGAAGAGTGAATCGGGTGTCGATGGGGATCCAGAGATATTATGCATATCGTCAGATCCCGTGAAAACCTCCTTGGCATTGCCAGTTGTTTTTCATGCACTCGATGATTTGATCCATAACGTAAGTATTAGCGAGAAGTTGGAGAAAGTATGGATCCGTTGGCCACTTTTGAAGTTGAATAGAATACACTCTGGCTTTGTGCTTGCAAGTGGCGAGGAGCTTCCTTTTGGAATAGTGAGTACTTCCAACCTTGCTTCTACCGGTCTAGCTCCTGTTTCTGTATTGATACGATACGGATTTATTATTATTTGTTTTGGGTTTCCAATCTCGAAATATGTACTAGGCTACTTCAGCTTTCGATGGCACTCGAATGTCAAAGTGGGAGGAACCAAATGGTGCTGCAGGTATAACTATTCAGTACCTATTAAAGAGAATAGCGTTTCACATTGAGTAATTGTTTCTTCCATCTTCATCTTTCTAGCAGAATCTGATTGTCCAAGTTTTCAAATTGTTCTTTTTTGTCCTCTGAGGAACTAAACTAAGAGATGTTCCACTTTCTTTAACATACATGTATTGCAAGATTGAGTAGCCAACTACATATGTAGCATAATTTATAGAAGTTTGATCTTATTATAGGCTGTTGGATCATGTATAAGGTGCCTGAGAATCAGAAGCACGAGCTTGTTTCTTATGAACTAATGTCGGCTAATGATGCTCCAGAGAGAGATCCTATAGACTGGTATGCACAAACTATGTCGATTCTATGTGTCATCCATCACCTTTTAAATAATTGCATTATTTTGTCGAATAGGATTGTCGAAGGAAGTGAAGATGGAGGCTCGAGCTGGCGAGCTCTCGATAAGCAGAGCGGGCAGATATTCGAAAAGCGTTTCCAGCGCAAAACGTACGAATTACCCAATCGCAACAGCCATTTTTAGCAAATGCCTTCAGGTTCGAACACTCAATTCCAACTCACTCAGATGATACACGATGGCTGTGTTTGTACGAAAAACAGTCGCTTATTTATTACAAGCTGCTGATCCCTTCTGCTAACGATCATAATATGCAGGATTAAATTCCTCAAAGTTCGCGATGGGAAATCGAATTCAAGGTTCCAAATAGGTAGCATTGACCTATATGCTCGAGATATTACTGTTATGCCTGTGAAATCGCACAAGTGAGATGAGCAAAGTAAAACCATACACATTTGCGTTGTTGCTTATATAGGGGAAATAATATTGACTTCGTAAGAGGAGGCTATTGCTGTATCGGTATGATGTAAATGTAATAATACATGAATGTCCCCAGAGTCTTAACTTTAAAATAAAAACGTTCTTTCATATTTCATAACGATTCGAGTCCGACTTGTTTAATTGTTATTTGTATGTATGTGTGGTGATATTTGTAGATATAGGGCCGTACGCACGTCTTAGTTTAAAAGATGACTTCCATGTCATAATATTTTTAACTGTTTATGGCTCTAAGTTCATCATCATGTATGCTATGCGTGTGTGTTAAGATTTGTTTTAAGCGGTAAAAGGGTCTAAAACCGATGACTTCTATCTAAACGACGTCATCTTGACTTTTTTGTCCAAAGAGCAGTTGGCCCAGACATAAGCCAGCTTTCGTCGTCTTGATTTGTTGAATAGAAGAAGAAGCTTCTCCGTATTTGAATGTATACTTCTTTTGTCAAAGTTTGAGGGGTCGCATTGTGAATTAAAGGACTCACAAGGGGCAGATTGTCAAGCAATCTATTTCTGCAAAATCATCATCGTCATCAAATAAAGCCTCTCAGGTCCCTTTCCCAGAGAAGAAAGAAAAAGAAAAAAGAAATAAATCTCCTTTTTGTGAAGCTCACGAGGGGAGAAGATATTCATTCATTCACCTACCATGGACACATTGGATGAGATGGGCGACCCTTTCTGGTCAGTCGATAGCCCGCCGATCGTCGCCAGCGGGTCCTCGTCTCGGATGAATCGGAGCCCATCGGAATGGGAGTTCCAGCGATTCCTCCAGGAGGCTGCCACGCCCGATCAAACCTCCTCCACGCCGCAAAGCGCCGCCGTCGACTCCACTTACTTGCCCGACGATTCCGTCGGGTACCACGCCTTCCTTAAGAGCCGACTCGAGCTGGAATGTGCAGCTGTCGCCAAGACAAGGGTAATTTTGTTGTTTATATATCTACTTCTCTTTCTGCCCTCTTTTACGATTTGGGTAGTGGAAAATCGAGAGAGGTACAGGGAAAGGTTTGGGGATTTTGACTCCCCGTCGTTGCGCAGCTCTGATGATTGTACCTATAGCCTCTTTTTAGAGTGCTTGGCGTTTTCATTGTGTGCTGATTTGACTTGGTGTTGAAAATTTAAGAATGATGCGAATCCAAATCAGAAAGACATCATCAAATTGGAGCCAGTTTTTTGGAGGTTTTCAAGTTTTCTGTGTTCAAACTTTAAAGGTAGGAGTAATATCATGAATTTTTATAGATAGATGCCAAGATCCAACTTTTCATAGACTAGATTGAAGTTTAGGACATTTTTATATACTGTATTTTTGTGATTGGTGCCTATAAAATGCTTAGCAGTGGAGTTGAACATTTTTGTAGGCAAACAACGGCAAGTTTCAGGAGACTTCTGTTGCAATGGCATCTGACATGGGCCAGAAAGCTTCGAATTCGTTGGAGTCGAAAGGTCATTCTAATCTACGTAACTTGTTCAGCTGAAAAAACAAAAATTGACTTCTCTGCACGTATATTATCATAAGTACCTATTGTTTTATTGCCCTAGCATATTATGCCAGTGTCTACCGTCAAATAATAGTGGCTTAAGAAAAAGTAATACAAATGGAATAGAGGATCTAACTAGGCAGTATTATTTATTGGCATTTTGGTAGATGGAAGCCCATAGCATGCATTTTAGACGTTGGATGGCTAAATTAATGGTTCAGTGTGTGCTTAACTATCTTTTTCTGTCCACTTCGTTTTTTCCTCTCCGTAGCAAGTGGCTGCGGTTCGTCTAAGATACAGGATAAAGATTCCGGTGCCGTAGTCGGTTTATGTTCTTCTCCTGCGACTAGGATTTCTGATACTCTTGTTAGGTCAACAACAAGTGATTCTTCTGGAGAAAAGTCTGATGATGATGATGATGCTGTGGGGGAAACTGAGGGCGCTGAGAACCCTACAGATGTGAAACGCGTGAGAAGGTATGATCTGATAATATTAGCTATGTATGTTTACCAAAAGAATAGTGGCAACAACATCTTTAAATGTTGTATATGGGGAAACCTACCTAGGGGGGGTTCACGTCTTCCGAGGTGATATTGGGTAGACTAGACATAATTTTCTCCTAGATAATCTTGTTGTGTTGCTTGGATGAATGTTATAGTCTGGCAAACTTATTCCAGATGTGGAAAAAACGCCTCATTCAACCATGATGTAGCTTGAATTGAATGAAATTTATCAATACTTATACTCGGGTGTTGTTGGAAGCTGAAAAGTATAACCTCAAAGAAGACAAAGAAACTTTAATGCTGCTTCTCTAAATAGAGCGGTTCGTGAAAATGTTATGTTATTCTATCCTAACTCTGTCTTCTTTCTATTCCACAGAATGATTTCAAACCGAGAATCAGCTCGACGCTCTAGACGAAGGAAGCAAGCACATCTGACGGAGCTTGAGACACAGGCATATCCTTAATGATTCGCATCTCGTTATATACAGATTTGATTACGCTTTATGTTGATTGCATGACCTTGTGGGTTTTCCCCTTAGGTTTCTGATTTGAGAGTTGAAAACTCTTCTTTACTCAAACGCCTTGCTGACATAAGCCAGAAGTACAATGAAGCAGCTGTCGACAACAGAGTTCTGAAAGCTGATGTTGAGACCTTGAGAGCAAAGGTAACCAACTCCACTATTATCATCATCTTCGAATCTTTGTGAACCAACTTTTATAACTCATACCGCATAAAATTTGAGGGTAACTCTCTTTTAGTCCTATTAGGATGTGGAATATAGTGCGAAAAAGAAAAAGAAGGTGCACTTCGAACATTGCATATTGTGCTGACTCTATCTCCCCACAGGTAAAAATGGTGGAAGAATCTGTCAAAAGAGTCACTGGTCTGAACCCATTGTTCCAATCTCTGTCTGAAACCGCACCAATGACAATGCCTTCAATTGTGAGACATCCTTCGGAGATATCTGCTAATGTGTCCGTGCCTGTAGGAAATAATCCGAAGCATCCCAGCAATCAGCCGCTTAATTCTGGAAATCGAAACGGTTTGGTGAATATTCCTCTTGTAGAAAATACTTCTACGCAGAGAGCGACGAACTTGGAACAGCTCAAGAACCGTAAGTGAGCTGGCGTGATAGGGCGTGTCATAAAAAATTGGTATGATGATGATAATAGGTGGATTGCACGCGACGACGATGACATAATTTACCTTAAAAGTTGTCTGAACGTTACTCTGTTTTACTTATAACAATGCAAATTGGGGATTTTTATTGACTGGCAAAGTTCGGTTTACCTTAGGCGAAATCGATCCTTTTGTGCAAACATAGAAATAACATTACATATACAAACACAGAATCAGACAGTCAAATGTATGTTCACCTTTGCCCAAACATGGTTTTTCACATCAATCCATAGAAAACTCAGAAGCTCTCCACTTTTAAAGGACATAAAACTAGGGGGCAAAAACTACCATTGCATCAAAAAGTATTTCATGACTCTGCAGCAACAATCTCTTGCTCTTCCTTCACACGAGGGACTTCGTTCGTAGCTTTCGAAGGTTTCTCTTTCGTGCTAGGGCTTCCTCTCGTCTCTTTTGGTTTTTGCACGCGTTCTTTAGATTTAACAGCTCCATTCGATTTACGAAGGCCAGTTTGATCCTTGTTTTGGGGAGTGATCGGAGAGTTTTTGGTTTCTCTGTAAGATCCAACGCTGTGACGTGGCGCTCGTGCACATACTTCGGGAGACGATTTTATTGCATCGCTGCAACTTTTCCTTCGGTTTAGATTTGGCGATTTGGGACGGGTAACTGGTAACTGCATTACAAAAACAACCGACCGATAACAATCATAACAACGGAGCATTTGGTTTTTTTGTCAAGAAATTCGTTGTAAAGATACAACTGGCATAGGAGATGCCTTATTAAATTATGAATCGACAATGAATGAAGATCTTTTTTATCACCTTTTTAGCTCTACTTTTGGCGGAGGCCCTTCTTTATAAAAATTAGGAACTGGATTTGCTTTGTAGGCCATTGTCTTCCTCAGGAGCTTTATAGCTGCTTGTTCTTCTTCCTACATATTTATAAAAACAAACTATGTAAACATGAATGAAGCTTAAGGGTAAGATTTGTCATAGAAAGGGGAAGCTACTACCTTTGTTCTAGCTTCATACTCGCGTCTCTCTTTCTCCAGCGCCTTGTGTTTTTCATCCAGCTTAGTGTAGAACTAACAGTGGGAAAACGAAAAAAAAGTAAGATAAATTACAGCATACTATACACTATTAGATAAGACGTTGCATGTGTACTACCTCTTTACGCCTCTCTAAACGTTGATCGACAGTGAATCTTGGAGCAACGGGGACAGTAACTCTTGTCCTCACCGAAGTTGTCGTAATAAGAAGTTAAGGGATATAGTTGGAAAAAAGGAAGAAAGAAGACAGCGACAACAAGGAGAACAAAATCGAAGGATATGAGGAAGCCAATGAGCAATTGTCATCATCATCGTAATAACCTTTGATGTTCTGCACCATCAGCTTCCTTGACACTGAAGAAATGGTTGGCTGGAAAGGAAAAGCATATGAAAATTCTCACTAAAAACCGAGACATTACTCAAATCTCATGAAAGCAAATAACATATCTATGCATTTCCACTATCCAAAAGAATGCACTAACCTGATATTTTCTTGCAGAACTTTGAGAAAGCATATCACTACCATGGCCTTGATCGCCAGTGTCAGAACCAGGAGTGACTTGCTCGACAGATATGGAGTCACTCGAAGTTGCTAATGGTTTGATTGGAGAACTCAGCATTTTCTCGTTGAATTTGGAGTCTCGGCCTTGATAAGTTTCTCTTCGGGTTCACGGTTCTTCACGACTAGCAAGTCTTGGTTGTCGTCAGCTTTATTAGGAAGTTTTCCATCCTCGGTATGATCTTCGACCTCAGAATTCTTTGTTTCAGCTTCTGAGGGTAATGCTCTAGGAGCAATATGAGCTGCACCGTTAGTGCTATTACTAACCTTTGTCTTCATGCTGACAACATCAGGTTTCTTGTCTAGGCGTAGACCGGCGACATTCCTCCCCATTGGCCTGCAAGGAAGCGAAGCCGTTCAAATAATTCTTGAGGAAACCAACGTAAATTAAATCAAAGAAAGCTTCACAAGCATGAAAAGATATGCCAATTTCTACCAAGACTTGAATTTTTCTCTTAAAAGTACTAAAATACTTAAGTGGGTGGGCTTCCCCTAAACAAAAGAGAGCAGACACAGTATCAGTTCGTGTCTCAACGCATCAAGGAAATCAGGGACAACAATCAACATAAGAACCACCCATACAACAAAATACACAAATTAGCATCGATATAATAGAAAACTTAAATCAATTTTCTAAAGTCGATCTGAACCCAACATGAGTTCAGAAAAAGTCAGCTGAGCAAAACTATCAGTAGCTCCGATATACATAAAAAGCAAACAACCCACACCATAAATCTCTCATTTACGAGCAAGAAAAAACTTTTCAACAATTTTTAACGGCAAAACGAAGCCTTCGAACAAATAAACAAGCAGATCGAACCAAGTAACTGCAAGACAGCGCATGGAATGGGTGAAAGAAAGGTCACTTGAAAATCGAAACAGAAGAACACAAATCGAAAGATCTCCTCACATATGAGTCATCTTCTTCGTCTTCAGCTCAATTCTTTCTCCAATCAAGCAGATAATATCTCACCAGACCATAGAGCAGCGTCACTTAACAAGAGAAAACGAAATCAAATGAGAAGCGTGACCTCAGCTTTCTCTGACAGCGGAGGTCTTAATGTTCCTCCATATATGTTTTTTCTTGCACTGTATTTCCTATTTTCTTTTTTCTTTTTTTACTTTATAAATTTATTTTTGTAAATTTAATTTCTGGTTATTCTCGAATCTCGAAACAGCTCACGGGCGATGTTTTACTTGTTGAATTACTCACTTGTCTTTTACATTTACCGTTTCTTTTATGGGAAAAATAAACATATTATTTACTAATATGGGGTAGCATAAAACAATTTTAATATCTTCCTACGGAGGAAAGCTGTATCTTATTATTTGAGTTTAATCAGTCTTTCAAAAAAAGTCAAAGAAATGTCTATTTCACACCACTTTTTTTGACTAGCAATATAACCACTTTCGTATTATATATTTTAGTTTGTTGATTAAAGCATCCATCCACTTGGTAAAAATTCAAATTCAAACTCGATTCACAAAGTGTGGTAGACACTTTCAAACTATTCTTTATTATGTAAAAATCACGATCGTATTATATTTATATTTTTTCTAAATGAAAACTATAGATTGTAACGGTAGCGGTTGAGATTGATCATTTTATTACCTAAAACTAGTACTCCCTCCGTCTTTCTAATTTTATCACACTTTTCCATTTCGGGCGTCCCAATAATTTTATCACATTTCTTTATTTAGCAAAAAAACTATCACAAACAATCAATATAATAATATTAAATATTTTAAAAGACGTGTTAAAATATAAACTTTTTTATCTTTCATTGTACTATATTATTATAATAATGTCACCTTAATTTGCGTGCCCAACAACTTATGTGATAAAGTTGCTGGGACGGAATTTGTTTAGTCGGTCGTATGGCTAATTTAAGTAGTTGCTCTACGAGATTTGACGTCCATTAGTGGTGGGCTCATTTAAACCGACCATTAATCTAATAGACCTATTTTCACAATTTGAAGAATAGATATAGAACGTAGAATATCAAATTAGAACAGTCAAAATCAAAGTAAAAAAGGTAACATTAGATTTGAATTTTGTATTGATTGGTGTTGGTGGGAGCAGCGTGCAATCGAAATGCCTGTCAATTTAGTACAAAAGGGTCTCAAACACCCCTACTTTTAACTCCTATTGGGCCTCTTTATTAATTATACTTTGACTTTAAATATAAAAATAAAATTGAAACGACTGACTGATAGCTTAGCTAGACAAATCCATCCATCTAAAAAGAAAGAATTAGTTGGCACATTCATATATATCTGAACTATATTTTTATTATTTGGGGGGGCAAAGAAAATAAATACACGCACGAAGAAACAATGAGAATGAGCGTCTTAAAGTCGTGGGAAATGAGAGTGAATGCTAAGATTGTTTATTTGGTTGGTCCAAAGTAACTACTTTAACTACTTATGATGAAAGTACCCGGGATGCTTCTTAAATCATATTGCTCATGTTGGCCTATGTATTTGTTTTTCTTATTATTGTTTTTTTTCTGAAATAATGGCAAACACATCGCGTAATAGAAGGAAGAGAAAGTATATTATACATACGTATACATAGTAAAATATATTTTTGTTGGGCTTTATGTTAATGGGGCATTTGCTATGGGCATTTATCATGCGATACGAACCACCGCCACCGGCTCGTGGCATGAATATATTATAAATTGCGAATATGAGAAAATATATATATATATATATATATAGAGAATTTTATGGTGCTCACCTTATGTAACCACCTTATATGGGCACCTCTTGATTGGGCATCGAATCGTGCCATTTCAACATCCCACATTGGCATTTGAGGTTACATTGTTTTAATTAATATCTTTTAGGTCCCATTGACCAACATTTCGGATGTTGATATGGCATATTAACTTGATATATTTTGTTGTATGTAAAATGTGTTATGTAAGGCATTAATATGCCACATTAGCAGCTCAGATGTTGATCAATGGCACCTAAAAGGTGTTAAGTAAAATGGCATAACCTCAAATGTTGATGTTGGCTGTTGACATGGCACGAATCGGGGTCAAATCAATAGGTGCCCACATAAGGTACTCACATGTGAGCACCATGAAATTCCTATATATATATATATATATATTGCGGTAGATGTAAATAATACATACATAATTTCTATAGAGATAAATGTTTCCGCACCACACCATGCATTGAACTTCGACGTGCTTAGCATTATATTATATGTGAAGTCGAAATGGGCAGAAAGAACAATAGACGTGGTGTGCTTCTATATTTGACTTTAAGACATTGAGTTGACTTTAAGACTTGCTGGTCAATATTGACTTACCATCCCAAAAATAGGCGTGCGTGCGGGCCTTCATTAGAACGACTTTTGTGGAGTTAGAAGAAAACAAATACTAAGTCAACGGTTTCTTGAATTTGAATTTCATTGCCATTTACGCTCTTACAAAGCTCATGCAAAGCAATGGAATTTCTTACAACTGAACCAGACCCTAATTTGATCCGCGCCTATAAAAATTCGACTAAGTTACGTCTAAAAAATTTCCCGAGCCTATCGTCGAGCGTCTTCTTCCACGAAAACCCTAAATATAAAATCCTTAAAACGCCTCGAATATTGCCTGGGATCGACGGCCGAGATCGAAGTACGGTCGTGTTGGAAAGATTTGTACGCATGCTCGAGTTTCTTGCCGATATCGTAGTCTTGTAATATATCTATGATTCCGAAAACTAACACGACGTCGTAATATTCGCCAGTTGGTTCCCCGACTATCTGCGTCTCGACGCCTTGGTTTTTCCTCACCGTTAGCTCGGCCCGCGCGGGCAAACTGTTGAAAATTTTTTTTTAATTATTTTAGGGAAAATCCCGACGAAATCCGCGTTTATGAACAGCAATTTATTATTACCAGTTATCCGATCCCGACAGCGCTTCGCCGCCTGCGCAAAAGAAAAAAGTCGAAAAATATTACACGTAAGATTATTACAGTTCTTCGTATTCTAAGGTTAAAAAAATAACGATGAAGTTCGTATTATAATACCGAGAGGAGATCTCGGGATTTTATAAGCCTCGGGATTTAGGGCCCGGCCCGAATTCGACATTTGTCTGAAGTGAACGCCGACGAGGAGACTATAGTCCATTATTCTTTCTTGTTCGAGGAATTCGCAGTCTCGATCGACTTGCCTATAAGCAAAAAAAATATTTAACTTTATACGTACCGCAAGATCTTCCGATTCTCAATAATTACGATATTTATCGTACCTACGAAGCTCGGTTATCATAGATTCACGAAATCTGAAGATGAAATCCAAATCGAGATCCTTGAGCGTCGTCGACGAGTCGATCTCAGACTCGGGCTTAACCGTAAGACGGCCGTGCGAAGAACCCTTTAGGTCGAAACGCCTGTGAATAGCATACTCCGTGCAGAACAAATTTCCCATTACCACAAATCGCACCTTCACATTAATCATCAAGTGCGTCTCAGACGTCGTAATAAAATTTCGCGTAATATAATTATTCGCAGATGAATCAATTCCTCGCTATACATACCTTCTTCTGCGCAGCACCATTCTTCACGCAGTGAAGGCCGAAGAACCTCGTCACGAGCGTATTCTCGAACGCCCGAACGTGGTTGTAATAAGCCTGAAGCATTCTCTTCAGCACCTGCTAATAACGGATACGATCGTAATAGAGTTAGATACAATATTTATAACTGCAAAAACAAAAAAAAAGGCGCTTGCTCGCTCGCTCGCTCACTTTGACTTCGGACTTCTTCATGGTTTTTATCATGTACTTGTCGTCGCTCGTAAGGTAGAAGGAACTTCCGCTCTTTCCAGGCGAAGACAGCTGTCTTAAGGCATCGTTTCCGCACAGGGACATCATGTAATCTGCTTGGTCAACCTTAAACAGCTTTCTGAGTGTCCTAAAGAACACATTTTTTTTCCCGAGTTTCAAAATCGTAATAACCTAAGGGCCAGATTTCATGCAAGAACAAATTTTTTTGTCTGAACGTATCGTAATGATTTCGCTATGGCACCTGAAAACTAACGGGCAGTAATCCTTCCATTTAAACTCGCTAGATTGGTGGGGTGGCGTATGCTTTGATCCCTCAGGCGGAAACTTAGTCCACACTTTCTCCCTCGGGTCGAACGCCGAGCCCTTAAGATCAAGCGATGTCGCTGGCGCTGGCCTTCCCACGGCATGTCTGAAAACGAAAAAAAATAAAAGAAATCAGCAAACATTCATACGAATGCAAGAGAGACATATATCCACCATTTCTTGATTGCTAGAGACCTTATTCCGAGCTGTAAATTGAGCATCAAGTCGTAATTCTTGTGCCCTTTCGATATGGTAATTCCCTGCCTTTTGGGCGGTTTTATTACGATATGCTTTCTTACGTATCCCCTCGAAGCATTGTCAAAATCTTCAGAGGTCGAACAACCATCGGCTTCTCTTTCGCAGCCTAAGCTGAGATCAGAGTCAGAGCCCGTCCTTGACTCGCCGCCGTCGGCCGTCCTCAGGCTCATTACATCCTTATTCTCTCTGTAATGATAACTCTTCCACGCCGACGATTGCTTCTCAGCCTCTTCGTAAGGCCAGCTTACTTTCTTGTCCGAAGGATATATCTGTATCTTCTCGCCTTTACATATTCTGCAGTCGTTTAGCCCGACAAGGTAGACCTCTTGTGGGTCCCAGTCGTAGGCGCCCGTGTTAGAGTAGATGGGTAATAAGATCCACTCTGTTCGCTGGGATCTTCGCTCCATACGCCGACGTAGAAGCTGCCGTCGGTCCACCGGAAAGTGCCGTTTCCTCTGGGCAGTCCGTCGCGCCAAGAACCCTCGTACTGATTTCCGTTGTCCCAAATCATCGCACCACTGCCGTGCATTTTCCCATGCTTCCAATGGCCGGCGTATTCGTTTCCGTTGCTCCACAGGTACCTGCCTTTTCCGTCGGGGAGGTTTCGCCGCCAGTGGCCGTCGTAGCAGTCGCCGTTGGCGTAGGTGCGAGTTCCCTTGCCGTGCCTTACGTTGGACACCCACCCGCCCTTGTAAGAATCGTTTGAGGCGGCGTCGGTGTAAGAGCCTTCGCCGTCCATGAAACCGTTCCTGAACTGGCCTTCGTAGGCTGCGCCCGACGGCCAGGTGAACCTGCCCTTTCCGGCGGCCTTTCCTCCGACCCATTCGCCGGCGTAGGTACAGCCGTCTTCCCAGACGCACTTTCCGTGGCCGTTGGGGCAGTTATCGGACCACTGGCCCGCGTACTTGTCTCCGTTAGGGAAGACCTTTTCGACGGTGTAAACCTCGCCGGGGTTGTGGAGATCGTCGGCGTCGTCGACATGGGCCACCGACATTGTCGTGAATGGGCGGCTTGGCCTTCTCTTTGGTGCTGCTTGGGATTGTTTCACCTTTCTTTCCCACGTTTCGGACTCTTGGCTCATTATCTCTCAAAAAGATTCGATTTTTATTAATTTTTTCTCGTTTTTTTTCCTCAACGTTTTTCAGCTCAGCCCAGATGAATTTCTGCTTCGAATCGAAGATGGAAGCTTATTCCTCTTCGTAGGCAAATCGACGAACATTTTGCGAACAGCCCAGGTGAGGAAACTATGGTTAGGACAACAAAGGAGGGGCCATATAGAAGACAGAGACAATAAATGAGGGCCTTTTTTTAAATGAAATGTGTCTTGCTTTTGGCTTTATTTGCTCGAACTAGTATATTTTGCCATGTGAGCTTTAAAAATGGCAGTTGGATATTCTTGGAAACAGAGGAAGCTGTTCATAAGATTGGATTGTTTGTTAGACAAAAGGAAAAAGCAACAAGAGAGAGAGAGGATGGGAGAGATTCTGCGAAGGAGATTAGCCAAACATGAATCGTATTTATCCATTTCTGATTTTCTTTTTCTTGAGATACATTTGACCATTGTAATCTCTGGCGCATGGTCCTGAAAAGGAGATGTCTTGAACTAAACGAAAGGAACAAAACCAATGTTTTACTTCAGTTTTATGCCTTGCACCAAAGAAGAAACTGTAAAAATTTACTAATTTCTCTTTAATTATTTTACTAATTTAATTCTTAGATTGAGACAGAAACCAAAGCTATTAGCTTCCGTATTTGGCTCCTAAATCTTCTTACATGCCTAACAAATGGAGGGATGAGAAAAGGAAGTTTGTAGGGCGTGATGCGTGTTTGAAATTTGGGTAGAAAAGAATCAATGAAAGTCAGCTAGTTACCAATTTTAGTTTCGATAACATTTGTGCGCACTTTTTCTCCAATCTTTTTTGTCCTCTTCAAATTTTATATAGTTGATAATTAAAAGTAAGCTTGAAAAAAAAAAAAGTGTAACATCAATTATGCAACTGGAATATTAAAAAACTAATCTAATATATGAAAGATGAGCCATGAAATGTCGTGACTTTAGTGTGTGGTAAATAAAGACCAACAACAGACCACATGCTATCAAGTAACACATATTTTCAATTATTCTATCCTCACACGATCATTACTAAAGGAGTTATTAGTTAGATATCCCAAGTTATGATGGATAAAGTTAATATATTTCATGTGAGATGTCTTTTGATTGAACTAGTCAATGATTTAGTATGCTTTTTCACGTCTTGTTTTCATCAAAAATCACTTTTTTAATGTTCAATAGAGGTGTCACCACTCAACGTATACGATGCGCACGTCTTTACGTAAGATGATAAATAATAAAAATCAAATTTCACAGCTCCAACAAGCCGCAAAATACATTCAATTTGATTTAATTATTTTCCTCTAATTTTGTCCTTGGCCGTCGGCAACTACGTGATCAACCACGATCATGCTTGCCTTTTGTCATGTAACCTAAATCCCATACTAAATGACCCCAAAAAATAAAATAAAAAATAATAATCTGAGTATTAATGCATGAAAAGGTGACATTATGTCCTTCAGGGGACAAAAACCATTATTACACCACAACGATAGTTACATTTTCTTCACATTCCTAAGGCAAAATGTTTTGTCATGTTCGGCCATTCCCATGCATGGCATTAAATTGTTGTGCTTTTCTAACAATGGGCCTAATGCAATAATAAATTTCGCGTGGGAGCCCAATACTTTGCTTTTTACGTAGGTGCGAGAAATATGACGTCATTAATTTAATTAAAGGGGCATTTTCATTTCAGACCCCCACATAACTATCATTTAGAATTCAGCCCTCTTGCCAAAAAATTTAGTTTTAAGGACCCACTCTGCGGTACCACTTCATTGCTCTTTCATACGAGTATCTTCAAATTTTATAACACAAAATCATCATAATTCAGTACCAGTTTATGATCATCTGATACCAGTTTATTTACTGCAGCACCACTTCATTGCTCTGACATACCAGTATGTTGAAAGTTTGTAAGACAAAACGATCATTCTATACCAGTTCATATGTCTTTCACACCACTTTTCTATACCATACAAAATGGATCATTTAACCTAAAAAATTCTCAAACAAGGCCTGAATTCGAAATCAAATATTGGGCCTGATTTTAACTGACCCTTAATTAAAATTAAAAAACACACACCACACAACGCAACAATTACTCCAACGAAAAAGTCAACTCAAGATGAAAATTTTAATTGAATCTCACTCGGTCAGACATTAACAGACGATCTGCCCTGAAGTCTGAGCGTAAAGTCATACAAAGACAGTATCACCTCTTTGAGATTCTCCTTAACCTTGTCGTCGATCAAGTTTCCCTCGGAGTCGAACTTCGCCGGCGGCTGAAACGCATTGAGGAAGAACTCTGGCTTGTTGATGAAGTGAAGGTCGAGGTAGACTCCGATCTGACGGATCTGATACTGACCCCTTCCGCCGCCGAAACCGCCGCCGGAGCTGATCACCGCCGCGGCTTTGTCGGCGAAGACGTTGGGCGGCAGAGACGCCCAATCCATGGCGTTCTTCATGGGAGCTGAGTATTATACATTAAATGGGGCCTTAATAAAAACTAATCTAAGCAAGAGAGAGGAGATAAAAGTCAAAAAGATTCGATTTTTATGTATTTACTTGCAATGCCGTAGTTGTACTCCGGCGAGGCGATGAGTATGCTATCGGCGGCGAGAATCTTCTGACGAAAGGCTTCGACGGCAGATGGATAAGTACTCTCGATGAGATCGGTGTTTATCAATGGAAGCTCCGACGAGTCTACGTATTCTATCTCCAAACCTTCGATTGACTTCGAAATCTCGATAGCTACCAAAACAAATTTACGAGCACAATGTATTATTATTACATTACCCTACACCACAAGAAAAAAACCTTAAACGAAATTGGGATTTTTTTTTTTTATATTTTATTATTACCAGCACGAATGAGACCGCGATGGAAGGAATCTTTTCTGAGAGAACCGCAAATAGCAGCAACTTTAACTACTGGTGAAACAGCCATAGATGAATGATGATGCCTATGTAAGAAGAACAAGAATATAAAAGCAAACTACTACAATGCAAAACGGATATATGGGCTATTGAGTTGAGTCTTCTTGATAACCTATTTATAGCAGAAAAATGATGGATGTGAACTCAGGAAAATGATGGCGGGCTATACATACGTTGGAGTTCTGAGAATAAAAAAAAGGCAAATTATTCCTGATTATTTTACATGGTCGGCTGAGTGTGAAACACGCGAAATTATACTTATTTATGTTAATGCTGCGCTGAATCTTGGAAACGACAGAGTTTTATTACATCTACATCTACTGCTGAGTCCTTGCGTTACTTTAAAATCTTGGACTTTCACGCTCGGTCAAATGTATTTTAATTTGAAGACTATTAGCAGAAGCTTCTCACTACATCTACCAAATGTCTAGAATGTTGGGTAGGTTCTACGTTTGTATAGCAGTGGTACTTGTTGACTGTTAGTCCGGTGGAAATTGAATAATTAATTACTTTTCTTTAATTCCAAACATTATACGCAGGTTGAGAAAAACTGGAATTTAGAGGGAAGAATCGACGGACTTAAAAGGAGAATTTGGGATTAGGACTAATTCGTTAATGTCCCAAACAATATGGATTAGTTAGTAATTAACGTTATTGTTGTTTCGTAAAGACTAGAATTGTTTTCACGAACTTGAATTTTTTTCATCCACTGTTCATATTACACTACGAACTCTTAGGTTTGGCCATAGATTCTCCAATTTCTCCTCTGCATTAACCAACATGTTTGAGCGACGTGAACAAAGGCGACCCATGAATTGAAGTAATGTGTTGGATCAAACGTTACCAAGAGATCGTTTCTAACATCGGAGAGAACCATAAAAAGCTCTTACAGCTCAACTGTCTTCTCAAGAACCTGACTCGAACCCATCGATTCTCAGAAGCTCTCAATCTGTTCCACCGCATACACTCGTCCCACGCTGTCGAAAAACCCGACCACTACACGTTGTCAGCTGCTCTAACCGCATCGGCCAACGTCAAGAACGCCGCCGTAGGCGCCCGACTCCACGCCTATTCTATCAGAACTGGGCTCATAGCTTTTCCTCATGTTGCGAATCCTCTGCTTTCGCTCTACGCAAAAGTCGAAGACTTGGAATTGGTCAAGAGGGTATACGATGAGATAGAGAACCCCGACGTTTACTCACGCACCACGCTATTGTCGGCTTGCATGAAGGCAGGGGAGGTCGAACACAGTCGCAATGTGTTCGATGAAATGCCTCAAGGAGATGTGGCGGTTTGGAATGCCTTTATAACTGGGAGTGTTGAAAATGGATGTGATTGGACGGCATTGGCCTGTTTCAAGGAGATGCTCGCCTCAGGCGTGGGAGGGGATCATTATAGCTTTGCTAGTATTTTGAGCCTATGTGGTCGAGAAAGGATCGAATTTGGGAGGCAGGTGCATTGTCTGTCTGTAAAGACGGGATTTTTATGGAGGCCGTCTGTGGTTAATTCGTTGCTTAGTATGTATTTCGATTCTGGGATTGTCGAGGATGCTTACGGAGTTTTCAACGAAGTGGGGCGTGAAGTGGGCGATGCGATTACTTACAACGTAATAATAGGCGGCTTAGCGAGCTTAGAAAGAAACAGGGATGCTCTGTTTTTCTTCGAAGATATGCACAAGATTGGCCTCAGACCAACCGAATTCACTTTCACGAACGTTGCAAGAGCATGCTTGTGCTCTGAAATAGCTCATCAAGTTCACTGCCATGTTATAAAGAGGGGTTTCGAAGAATTCACTTCTGTGAGCAACGCATTGATAAGCATGTATTCTTGCATTGGGAAACTAGATGCTGCTCATTATGTTTTCTTAATGTTGAAAGAAAAAGACGAAGTATCATGGAATGCCATCATAACAAGCTACGCCGTCGAACAGTTATTTAAGGAAGCGATCTCTGCATATACTGAGATGCAAAGAAACGGATTCGAACCCGACGAATTTACCATCGGCAGCTTACTCAGAGGCACAGAGTTGATCGAAACTGCGGAGATGATTCAAGCGATAGTAGTCAAGAAGGCACTCGTTTCGAAAGTTGAAGTGTCAAACGCTTTGCTGTCTGCCTTCTCAAGGCTCGGTGAAGTGGATCGAGCTTACAAGGTCTTCAAGGAAGAAGTGCCCTTCAAGAACTTGATATCATGGAACGCTATGATCTCAGGATTTCTTACAAACGGACTGCCCTCCCATGGTTTGCGGCTATTTTCGCAGCTGCTCTCTGAATATAAACCGAATCATTTCACTCTCAGCCTCGTTTTAACCATATGTTCATGCATCTCCGACATATCCTTGGGAAAACAAGTCCATGCTTACGTACTCAAGTTCGATTACTTCTCTCATACATTGCTCGGCAACGCTCTCATCAACTTGTACGCTAAATTGGGAGCTCTCCGTTATTCTTTGAGAGTGTTCGAACACATGGCTGCAAAAGATACGGTTTCTTGGAACTCAATCATCTCTGCCCACGCACAGCACGGAGAAGGCAACGAAGCTATAAAACTGTTCGAATCCATGCAAAACTCTAGCGACGTCTTCTTACCAGATAAAGACACCCTCACCTCGGTTCTTGCAGCAGCTAGCCGGTCGGGACTTCTAAAAGAAGGACTCCGAATCTTCGATTCGATCGTAAATAGATACAAAGTCAGCCCAGAACCGCTCCATTTTTCTTGCATCGTCGATCTCTTGGGTAAGAGCGGGTTTCTTGAAGTAGCAGAGGGGTTGATTCTTGACGGTAAGGGCGATGAGGTGGAGATCGATTTCGCCGTGTGGTGGACGTTGTTCAGCTCTTGCGTCGCGCATGGGCAAGTGCAGTTGGGAACTGTCGCCGCAGATTTCCTCCTCCGAATGGGAAAGGACGATGCGGCGGTGTACGTTCTTCTGTCGAATCTCTACGCCGGCGCCGGAAAATGGGAGGATTCTGCTAGATTTAGGGAGCTGATGAGGCAGTGTGGCGTGACCAAGCAACCTGGGAGTAGCTGGATAACGTCATGAACCTCTCTTTTGTCTTGGCCAAGACAAATTACTGATAATACTCTCTCTCTCTCTCTCTCTCTCTCTCTCTCTCTCTCTCTCTAAACAGGTGAATCTAATTTCGATAATTACATACTTACCCAGGCATTAATTTCGATTAATTCTCGTTATTGGTAATATCATCGATCGGTATATACCAGTGAATAACCAAACATAATTGGCTCTTCCTCTGTGATGCAGAGGAGTGAAGGAGAATCGTTGAGCATGAGGCCGCAGATAGTGTTGTTTGGGGACTCAATAACGCAGCAATCCTTTGGTCAAGGTGGATGGGGTGCTTCGATTGCTGATACTTACTCTAGAAAGGTGCCGTTTTTCGGATCTTTAGGTTCTAATTTCAAGAGATCAAAAAATATTCACAGAGTGATCGATTGTTTGGTTGTGTGAAGGTTGATGTAGTGCTTCGCGGGTATAGTGGGTACAACACGAGATGGGCTTTGTTCTTGTTGAACCACCTTTTCCCCCTGGTAAAAAAAAAAATAATCATCAGTCTTTTGAACTGTTGTACTATATTCTTTTCTTGATCTGCTTTGCCGTGTGGATTTAGTTCAGTTTTCTTTACTTGTGCAATGAAAATGATAAGTTGAAGTGCAGTAATCTGCTCTAACAGAAGAGTAGACTCGCTAGACTCCAAACGTCCCGAGAAATTTGATCACTACAGTGCCTCTTTTATTGACTTCAGCTTGTTATCCTTTTAAATTTGCAGAAACTAACATCATATTTCTATGTTTTACGTCTGAATAAGGGATCAGAAACTCACCCTCTTGCTGTCACGATATTCTTTGGAGCTAACGATGCAGCTCTTCTAACGGGGACAGGTGCGAGGCAGCACGTGCCTTTGGAAGAATACAAGGAAAACCTAAGGAGAATGGTTCGACACATTAAGGTAACCTTTGCTTGTCAAAAGAAGAGGCTTTTTACGTTTGTTCCTTTCGCCTTTTTTAACCCAATAATATTCAGCTACTGCGTAATGTGATCTGAAATTGAACCACAGAAGTTGTCTCCCAGTACCCTCGTCGTGCTTATAACTCCACCTCCAATAGATCTTCAAGGTCGTCGTCAGCATGCAAGGTATAAATCCACTATGCCACGCATAATTACTCGTCGTTTTCCTCGTAGTCTTCTATATGACCCGAGAAATACCATCAAATCATCGTTTTGATTCATAAAGAAGTCACTCTGTTGTCTAAATCAACCCAAGCAGGTCATTGTTCGGCGATGAAGCTTCAAATGTGCCAGATAGGACCAACGAAACGACTCAAACATACGCCGAACAATGTGTTGCTTTGGCCAAACAACTCGGTCTCCCATGCATCGATTTGTGGTCCAAGATGCAAGAACATCGAGACTGGCCAAATAAATTTTTAAGGTTCTGTTATCGTATAGCCCAACTGACGTACAGTTATCTGCTCTGTAACTATCTATGGCAGCTTACAAGTGCTTTGTTGTTCTGCGATTTTTTTTTTGGCAGTGATGGCCTTCACTTGACCCCTGAAGGGAATGAATTCGTGGCCCGACAAGTTGTGAAGATCTTCGATGGCGCTGGTTTCTCAGACCTGCCATTCGATTTCCCTCCACATTCAGCCATTGATTCTGAAAATCCAGAAAAGACCTTCACTGCTTTGATGCAACAGTGTGATGCACTTTGCGATTCTTGATTCTTGGTCTTATGCTCATTCACCACCTCATATTACTATCTCAAATCTGATGATTCAAATGAAATATTTGCGTTTGGACATCTGTTCCTTGTTCTATTTTCTGGGTCATCACAAAGATTATGTTGGAATAGGACCTCTTTTGTGAAATTTAAACTTAGTTATTGACAATGTGCGACTGAATGTCATTTACGGTATAGGTAAAGGGGTTTTGAAGAAATAGAAGCCGGAAAGTTTGTAATATAGAATAGTTGAAAGGGCTTATTGGCAAACTGTACGATATTAACAATCTCGTCTTGTTCAGCTCACTGATTAAAGACGAAAGCTGGACAAAAAATAAAATTGAGAATGGCTTCGCTTTCGTCGCTTGAATACGTCAGCGTGCCGCCGAACTCGGCGAACCTCGCCGAGGCGCGGAAGCGCGTGTTCGAATTCTTCAAAACGGCATGCAGATCTGTGCCAACCATCATGGATATATCTACAACCTAGACGATGCCGTTACACCTGCTGAGCTGCGGGCCGCCGTTGCTTCCGAGATTCGGAAGAATGCGCACATCACAAACCATAAGGTCTATCCTTCCTTCAATTGCTTGAGTTTTTATGTAGCTAAATTTGGATTGAGCTTAGCAATGAAGTAATCGTAGGTAATGATTTATGATTGAGTTTCTGCTGATTGTGTATGTGATATTTACCTTGGGGCTTGATTGTTTTGTGTTTAAGTGGCGTGACTCAGAGTTGATTCGTAGCGAAAGGGTGCTATTTGAATATGATGTGATGAGAAATGGGAATTCTTTTAGGGTGTGATTGGTTTGTGGAAATAAGTAGGGAAGAGAAACGGAAAGGGAAAATTAGTTTTCGGTGTTTATTTGATTGAAGAACTCGCAAAGAAAAAGAAAAGAAAAGAAAATGTAGTTTAGTATAGACCTAAAATTAAGGAAACTAATGGTGAGGAAAACGGAAGAAGTTATTAAAATCGTTTCCTCTCATATTTTCTTTTCCACATTACTTTCTTTGAACCAAACACATTGTTAGGGTTGCTCCTGTTGTGGGCAATTTTCCAACTCGATTTCTAGACGAGAAGCTGTTGTGATGGGATAGTTATCCCCTATTGTAGACATTATCCTCGTGGAAAGGGGAATGCGAAATACTTGTGCATTTTAGGGTTCAGGAACTACTGACTGCAAGAAGAGCACTTTCTTATCGCCGTATGATATCAAAGGAAACGACCAACAGCACAAGTAAATGATAAGGTCCTAAGGTCGTGCCCACATTCATGTAAGATATGAGTGGATTTTATAAGAAGTTCATTCAACAAAATGATGGATAATTTTGATTGTGAATGGGGTTGGCCATACATACTAGGCAATTTCAGTTTGCACCTATGAAGTTCCTATGTATTTGGAATGCAGACTGTAAAAGTTGGGCTAGGTATATATCAGTTATTTATGGTATTAAGTAAGCTGTCGATCAAAATCACAACTTTCTTTCTCCCTAACGTAATCAGGTGATCGATCTGCTGCTGTTCAAGGGGAGGGAGGAGTTGAACAACGTCGCGGAGCATGCGAAACAGCGTCATCACATCATCGGTCAGTACGTTTTGGGTCCTCAAGCTATTAAACAAGAAATGGCATCAAGGGATAAAGGAGCATCTGAGTTCCTAAGGACTTTTTACTAGAGCAATTACTACTGAAACCTATGGTACATACATGCTTTAGTCGGTCAGCAAATAAAGAGAACAACTTGGCTTTCTTATGTTTCTCTTACTTGGCATGATTGGTGGCTCACATTTGTGGGGATTTTTGATATTGATATTTGGGGTTGATTATTTGGAATTCTATGGGTTATTATTGCATTAAAGCCTCTTGGAAAAATCATGAGGAAAAGAAAATCCGTACGCATTCAATCATAGACACAAATTCAATAATCACCATATCCTTAAACCGCCTTTACAGCTAACCAATAATATGAGCCCATGTATATCTAAGTTGGAAGTTGATTACATCCGTTCGTTGGTGGCTGCGCACGTAAACTATAATAAATATTCTCACTGTAAAAAAAAATATTATTTGTTAGTCAAATATCTTGCCAAATTTAAGGATACAATACAAGAATATCTTGTGACATGGCTCAAACATGGTCGTTAGTCTCCGTTTCTTCTAACCTTCCTTTGCTCCCATCAAGTTAAAAGAAAAAAAAAAACATATCCTTTTCCTATTTTCCTTTTTTCCATTCTGTTATTCAGCAGTCAATCTTTATCTCTTTCCAGGAAAGAACCCTTTAAGATCACGCACGTACTTATAAATACGAGATGGTCACGTCACATACAAGTATCAAATCTTTCACATACAAAAAAGAAACATGAATGCAAATAATCAGAGGTTTCAAGAAAGGCGAAGAGCCAAAAGCAAAAGAATCAGAACTCACTCAAAGTAGTCTACATTTCTAATCCCATGAAGGTGAAGACTAGTGCTGATAGGTTTAGGTCTTTAGTTCAAGAACTCACGGGTAAGAACTCGGACGTATCAAGAATCATGGATCATAGTCATCATCATGATAATATTAATAGCACAAGCGAAGGGTTTCAAGAGATCGACTGTAATAATGGTTATAGCACCGTGAGCGAGCAATACTATAATCAATCTTTGTCTTCAGAAGAGGGAACTGGCGCAAGTTCAACCTCGTTCTTGGGAAACGTTGATCCCATAAACATGGCCGAACAGCAGCTTATTTTCAATGATCCTTTCGATCAGTTGGATGTTTTGGGGAGCTATGAAGGCTTGTTGTGAATCTTCTTTATTTATTTCCCTTCTTTTTCTTCGCGTTATCCGAGGTTCGATTGTACTGGATTGGTAGTCGTGATTGATGAGCAGAGATATAGAGGTTGAAGGCAGTAGAATTTTAAATTTTGTAAATTAATTCTAATGAATAATACCATTTAAATACGAATACGTTAGTGTAGTATGGAGTTTCATTCGACGTGCAATAACCTCGAATCGAAGTCACAAGCACAAGGCTTTTCGGTTGGGGGTCAATTTGCATTATATTTTTACGGGAGATTTTAAAATGGTAAAATTACATATCGTCCTAAAACTTAAAAGTATTTTGTGAATTGCGTCACAAAATGTTGTCGATTATGGGGTTTTCGGCCCTTTTCAATTGAATCATCTCCATATTCTCGACCCACGACGAAGAGGGCTGCCGCCCCCGAAGAAGCTCCGACGAGAAATCAAACTCCGGCGCTGAAATTTAATCTTGAATCTTTGAGGTGATTGATTGATTGATTTTATCATGGAAATATTAATTTTTTCTCCTCGAGTTGGGTTTGATTGATGAATATTGAATACGCCCCCAGTTTATGACTGTGACTCTTAGTTAAATGTTACAGATAAGAACAATGCTGACAGCGTATGAAAACCTTAGCGACTTTTCAGAAAAATTGAATTTCGATAGGATTTATATGCATTCTTCTTTTGGTATTGAGTATCAGTAGATTTTGGTACTATCTCTTTGTTCAGGAGAATCTTACAACAATGGCTACTTCCGCCGAAAATTTCAGCCCGGAAAAACCTAACCAAGCCGATGAGTGGACGGTCGTATTACCACGTCGTGGTAAGAAAGGTCGTACTTTTCGAACGCCAACGATACCAAAACTACAGAAAGATTTGCATCCCTGGGAACCCTCCGATCTTGAAAGCAATCCCGAGAGGGAATCGAAACTGATGCGAAAAATGGAGATTAGCATCAATAAGCTCGAGAATTCTGAGTTCTGCAATTCTTTCTTCGACCAGATAAAAACCCCTCACGCCAACGACAAGTTCCTCAAGGTATTAGGCTCAGAAGATAAGATGCAGATGGTAATATATGGGATTGGAAGCATCGATTCGTTCGGCCCACCAAGATTACAGCTCAGCCTAGCGATTTTGATGAAGAAGAAGCTCGATTGGATCGGGGAAATACAAGTGTTCGACCCAGTGATTTCCTTGGCAGAATCCAACGTTATGGAATCTCTAGGCTGCTCTGTTTTATCAGTTAACGAGCAAGGCAGAAGAGAAGCCGATAAACCTACTCTGTTCTTCATGCCACACTGCGAAGCAGAGCTTTACGACAATCTCCTGGCAGCGAATTGGACTTCAGATCGATTGGCCCGTCTTTTGGTGTTCGGTAATAGTTTCGGGGCGTACGAGGAGCATTTTTCGGTGTGCAACAGTTCGTCTCTGTGGCGTACGAGGAAGCACATACTGAGTGCTAGGAGATTCACGGAAGAGCTCGAAATCCAGCCATTTTCTGACGAGTATTTTAAAGCCTTTCACGGGTCAAGTTGGCACCTTTTCATGCCTGTAGGCGATGCTGAGTTGAATTTAATGAACCCTGATGAAATTCTCAGGTCTTGAATCTAATAGATGGAATCCTTGTATTAGTTGCCTTACATTTGTTGCAATGGAGAAGATTATCAGTTATTTTTGCCTCATTCTTGATCAGTTTCTTACACGAAAATGCATCAGAATCAGATTCATGTCTGAAAAAGCTCACAATCCATAAAAATCACATACAATGGGAGGCGACAACAGAGAACGAGTCGAAAAAGCAAGAAGCGTTTTCAGACGCACGAACGACGAAAAAAGACTTAGCAGAGATCAGAACTCAGCAAAGAAAATTAATGCAGCAGCACATTACAACAACTCACCTTAGGCGCATCCTTAGCGCAAGAAGGCGAGCAAGAAAAGACAAGCAAGTCAAATTTTTCCTACACAATCTATTCACATCCCTCGAATCCCAGGCGATCTTACTTCTCGAAAAACTCTCCCAACAATCCACAGACAAGCGCAGATCTTTGGTCTTACTTGAACCCTAATAGCAACACAACGGACACTTGACGAGCCCGTTCTCATTACACTCCGAACACCTCACGCATTCCCCTTCATCGTCGTCGAAGAGTTTTCGACTCCCACTGCAATTTTCGCAGGGCAAGAACCTCGCATCTCCGCAAGCATCACAAGGGCTCGAATCGCCCAGAGGGATTCCCTTCAACATCTTTCCGAGCTCTCCCATTTCGAGCAAGTGCTTCACCACGTCGGCGCCGCCGACGTACTTTCCCTTCACAAACACCTGAGGCAGCAAAACGACGTCGTTGTTCTTGTTTCCCAGGATCATCTGCAGGTCCCTTCTGTATCCCAAATCCATGGATACGTCCCTTTCGTCCACGTTTATTCGAAAGCCTCTGAAGATCATCCTCACGCTGTGGCAGTCTTGGAAAGTCTTGCGTACCCCGCGAAGGCTCGTGAAGTAAATGACCACCCTGTCCTCGGTCCCGGGCAGGGCCGAGGTGGGGTTTTCAGGGGCGATTTTGGGAGTATGTTCTTGGTGTGGGTGCCTGTCGAAGATGGAGCGCAGCTTCTTGACTTTGTTCTTCAAGATCGAATTGAAGAAAGATGACGGTGAATGGTGGCTTGGGCCGTGGAGGGCCTTGATCGAACCGTTTCGCTGGAACGTCGAGGCGCCGTCGTAGAGATGCTGGAGGGGCTTATTCGTAATCTGCGTCGCCGCCGGCGACGATTGGTGGATCGTCCTACAGCGGTGGAAGACGGAGGAAGATTGGTGGGCTTTTGATTTCGTTGACGTTTCCATTGCCTTCGTTTCGTTCTTTCTGCTATGGCGGTGATGGTCTGCCATGGGAAACAAAGGGTTTTCGGAATTCTTCTCTTTGCTTTGTGCGAAGGGGAATCTAAATCTCTCTACCTCGGATGGGTTTTGCGTCGATTGTAAGGAATTGATCTTTGCGAAGAAAAAGAGAGAGAGAGAGAGAGAGAGAGAGGGAGAGAGGGAGAGAGCAGAGAGAACGAAGATCAAGGAAAAGAAGGCATTATGAATTATGATGATGTTGAGTCGCTGTCGTCAACGACACGCGCGCAAACTGGGACCCACATTTCAAAAGACGCGCTATCTAAAATTTGTATGTCTCATCTCATCTCAACTGTCGAATGAAAGACGCAAATCGAATCTACGACTCAGAAGTAACTAGATTGAACTTGCAAGAGCTCGAGCTGAGCCAATAAACGCGCGACACGTGGCCTCAGATCGTCGTGGCCGTCCTTAGCAAGATCGATAAGCACCATCTGCGCACATTCGCCGAACTCTTCGCCGTGGGACTTCACCCTAAACACCCTCTCGAGAATCCAAAGAGCCTTCTCCTTCGATTTCAAATCGCTCCCGCCGCAGCACAAAACGCCGATGATCGCCGGCACGGACGGCGCCGCCTTCGCCAGGTAATCGCATCCGTTTTCCCAGATTTCGTCATCCAACAGCGTCGACACGCAGCCGAGGACCGCTTCGTACGAATCCGTCGCCTCGCCTTCCAAGATCTTAATCAGCGGAGCCGTGGCGTTCGCCTTGATTAAGCAGAACGTACTCTTCACGCTGCAGTGGCCGCCGTGGACTTCGCAGAACGAGCCTGAAGAAGAAGATGAAGGGCCGCACAGCCATTTCAATCGCCGGGATTTGCAGAGACTCGGAGAATTCTGCGATAGCTGAGACAAGCTCGTCGCAGCGTTGCGCTGGGCTTTCCCCGAACGGCTCGAGAGAAGCTTCACAAGGGCGGGAATCGCCCCATTGTCGACGGAGTAGCGCTGCAGTCTTTTGTCGGTGGGAACCGTGAATCGGATGAGAACGGTGGCTATACTCTCTGCCAAGAGCACGCTTTCTTGGCTCAAACGCGTCGTTTCTGACACCATCTGAGGCAAAACGTTGGAATCCTTGAGCACGTCTGTGATTCTCGCGTCAGTTGTCGGCAGATTGCTGATGATCCCTAGTGAATATGCCTTCTCTGTCTCCGAAGTCGACGCACAGAACATGTTCGACAAAAAGCCTACATGATCGTAATCGACTTGTTCTTCGATGTCTCCCCGAGCTGCATCCTTGGAAAGCTCGTACGCCAATTTCAAAGCTCCCAACCGTATCTGCGCATCTCTTTCTTTGAAGAAGGGCATGATCACCCTAACAGCTCCGCCTTCTTCCATCTTCTTCCTTAGCTTGGACGCACTTACATGCGATACAATGTTGTTCAAAGATTCCAAGAGATGCCTCTGTATCACAGGGCTCGAGAGGCTCAGAAGCGATAGCATCTGCTGAGCTATGTTTTGCCTGACAAGTATGCCTTCGCATTGAGACACCTTAGCAAGAATCGCCGACGCGGGCTCCCTCAGAGTCATTAGTACAGACGTTACGGAGAATAGTAGCTGTAATAACGAAGCCACGATGCCCGCTTTTACCAGCCTTTGGATGTTCTCCTTCGAAGTGGATAAGTTTTGCATGGCGTTCAATGACGAGAGCTTTGCCTCGAGATTTCCATTGTTGAACATTGCGACGAGAGGCTGGATAGCCCCTTCTTGGCCCAGCGAGTCTTTGTTCTGATCAGTTAGTTTCAATCTCGATATAGCAGTGGCCATCAGTACTTTGCTCATGTCTGAACCTGAATGGAGAAGTAAAGATTAGATCGTCGCTCCGAAAAAAAGAATGTAATAACAGTTGGAGAAAGAAAGAACAGATCAAGAATCATCTTCTCTTACCTTCTTCGAGGTATCTAACCAGAGGACTGAAGTAACCTGCTTCGGCCATGTGAAGGACGTGCTGGGTGTTGCTCGACATTGCGCTTAACAGCGTTTTTGCGCCTTGTGAAGCTTCGTGATCATTACCGTTTGAGATGGTGACGAGCATCAGCACACAACCTCGTATTCTACCTATTTTTCTGACAACTGAGGGATCGTCGAAAAGATTCGACAGAAGTCTTACGGTCTCTCTCTGTTCCTCGACGTCTCTTGCGAGAGACTTGACCAGCAACGACAAGAACTCGAGGTCCTTCATTTTCTCCTGCACACTTCATGCTATTTAAACTCGTATGATGATTTATCGCAATCTGTTTTTTTTCGAGTAATTCTGGGATTTAAATATCTATGAATTACCTTGTGCTGATCATTCTGTTGAGAGAGATATCTCAGTATCCGAATTATGATCACCCTTTCGTTTCCCTTGCTTATGCTCAGTTTCCTGCATAAGACCTTGATAACGCCTTCGTCGATGATCCGTTCGTCGAATATCTGACCGTCCATGATTAATTTCTGCAGGCCCAGAAGATTTTTTTCGAAGTTCTCTTCGTTGGCGTACTTTATCTGCAAAACGATATCATCGATGCTCGGTTCGCCTTCTTCCTCTTCTTCTACTATCTCATGCTCTGTTCTACTCCTATCCTCCGTTTCTTCATCGATAGCATACTCTGTTTCTTCCTCAAGAACAAACTCTGATTCGCTGTCTAGAATCGAATCGAACCTAACGTTCATCATCTCCTTGCACAAGCCCTCGATTTTTTCTTTGTTGCAGATAGGTATCCCTTGATTGCCGGCGAAGAGGACGAGCCCCAGCGATCTCCCAAGGTTCTGTATCAAACACTCGACTTGTTTTGCAGGCGAGGACTGAATGGTTTGAGACTTGATCGCTGCCTTGGCTCTGCTGTAATCTGTTTCGAGGGAGTCCATGGCTTTTTGCATAGTGGGCTGGTCTGAAAAATCGATGCTTTCTCTCATCTCTTCGAGGAGCGGGCTTAACTTTTCGATGAAGGTCGAGAATTCTGCTATGGGCTCGGTTTGAGTTGATGATGTCGATACTGAATTTACGGTTGGAGAATAAGATTCATCCATTGGTCTTTTTTTTTTTTTCAAGAAAACTTTCGCAGTTTTGCAGAAGTGAATGAAGTAACAGAGGAATCTGAGGGATTGAGATTACTTGCAAGCTAAAGCCATTGAAGATGACGATGATGAATGAAATGGAAGAACGTTTGAAAGTTGAGTGAGATATAAGGAAAGAATCACAAAAAAAAACACCCTTTGCTTTTAGCGTCTTGCTGAAGAAACTGGAAAAAAACCACCAGAAAAAAAAAAGATGAATCCCAAGTCAACTTTGATGGGAGACACAGACCAAGACCAACTGATGATTCCTCTCTTATCGTTTTTTCTTCTCTCTTTTCAAATTCCAGTGAAATTTCAAGCTGTTTATTTATGGTTGTTAGAGCTTTAAGGTCACACTCAGCTCGGCTTTGGAATATGACGTGTGAAAGTGATGTGTATTGTTTTTGTCGATGAGAGGTGTAACGTAAAGCATATATAATACCGTTGACCAAGTCAACCAATAAGGACTAGTCAAGGCTATTGAGTTAGCATTACAAATGGAGACATATGGACGAGTCAGGCCAAAAAATGGGGTAGTGCAAAAATATCCCCAATAGCCGATCGAGTCAAAAGGAGAATGCTATGCTAAATGTTATAATTGGATATATATATATTCTTACACGTTGTAATAAGGTCAGAAATAATCAGTCATTTCATATATTGTTCTTACATGAGAGCTACGTCTAATAATATATCTCTCTCGTTAAAAAAAAAAAACATCTTCCTCCCATCTATCGATCAATTACAAAACATGTTATTTCCTTCAGTTAATCTTGACTAGTCTTCGTTGTAGTTGCACATACATAGCCAGCCATATCAGGTCCTGCAATGCAAAGTACCAATAACAAGTAGTGAAAATAGAAGAATATTGCTACAATCACAGAAAATTATAAGGAAAAGACGACTAACCTTGGTCGGAAATAAATGCATGTTGAAGAAAGGAGAAGTCGTGTGTAGAATCCACGAAATCGAGACCATCCTCAGAGTTATCGATAATAATGCTTCCGTGGTTCGAGCTTGGCGTAACACTTTGGGCATCAAAGGGTTCATTCGAAAACTCGAGCTGTCCCACGTTAATGAAAGTTTCTTCCAAGCCATTATTATTATCTACGTTGAAGTGATTACTGTACTGATTCTGAGGCTGATGTGCTGAGAGTAAGTTGAAATCTTGATGTTGATGATGATGATGATGATGATGATTGATATTAGGGTTTTCACGATGAGTTTTGTATTGGTCGTTCGGCAGAGGCATGGATCGATCCAAATCTCATGGGCTTCGCACGGCGTGCCTTGCTGCTCTTCGTCGAAGTTCTAGTGATTTCTTGATTATTACTACTGTTGTTGTTGCTCTTCGTTCTCGATTTTCTCTCTTTAGGAGGTTGCCATTTCCCGCCCCGACATTTCTGCAACAGAAATATTTACCCTAAATAAATGTCGAGTTCACGTAACGCTTCCATTCGAAAAAAGGAAAAAGAAGGGAATAACGTAATAAAGCTGACCTGAAGATGGCTCGCCACTTGCATTCTTGTAAGCCCCGGCACGTTCATTATATCGAGTATGTCCTTCGGATAACACCCTAATTCAATTCGCGACGAGAAAAAATACAGTACCAAGTTCGTATGATATTCCTTTTCCTTTTTCGCATCTTGAGGAAGAAAAAGAAAAAGATAGTTAGATTTAATTTAACATACTTCCTTCTCCGAGGGTTCGAATTGCAGCTAAAAACTTGTCGTGAAGCTCCTCGGTCCACTCAATCCATACTTTCTTATGGTGGATGACATTACTATCGTTTCTAGGGTTTCCATTGCTTCTCAAAACATGATCATCATCATCATCGATAACAGCAGAGTTCTTCGATGGATCTTCGCAGAATAATATCTGCTCGAGGTCTCGGTACAATCTTCGTGTTCTCTCCCGAGCGACGTGCTGCCACAGATACTCAACGTAGTGAAGCTGAATAGGTTTCTTTACGCAGAGAAACGCACCTTCCTCTAAAGCCCTCATCGCAGTTGCCACGTCATCTTCTTTCGAGACCACTTTAATTCACGACCGAGAGAGTTTTATAAACAAAGAATAATTAGAAAGCCATTATTTAAGGTTAGTATGGAATTTTCTATGATTACGAAGTACATACGTATCACTAGAATGCCCATCTTAGATGCATCTTGGACAAGCTTGAAGCTGAAGGAATCGGGCGAATTCGCATTGGCTATTACAGCGTCGGGCAGATGCTCGGTTTTCCAATTCGATATGATCGATAGAGCTGTAGATGCAAGCTTCACCGCAGTAACTGAAATTATCGCATAACAGAAAAATTTGCGAATCGTTATAAGGATAGTTTGTGAATAGATAACTACTCCCTTTCGATATATATAGTAACCAAAGAATCAAAACTACAGACTTTAAACCATACCTTTGTAAGAGAAGTGTTCTAACATTAGCTTAGAATTGTCGTGGTCGTCGCTGATATGCTCGACGAGCATCACATGCAAATGACGATTAGCCATTGAAATGTATTAGTTAATTACTGATGGTGATGAAAGAGGGAGAACCTTCAAATCTAAAATTTATTATCTGCTTGCATGCAATTTGGGAAGTTATTATAACTTAGCTGGACTATGAAGGCGAAGGTGGTATGGTTTATTTATACTACATGAGGAGTTTGCTTCATCGAGGACATTCTCACTTCAAAGAAATGACGACTGTATATTAGTTGAATATCTTTTTGGACGGTGGGTGTTATTCAAATTGTAACGTTTCATCATTTAAAACTCAAAACCACCTTTTTTTATGTTGTCTTCGTCTTTCCCTCGCTGCGCTGACCAACAGATTATCCCATAGATTTCAGGGACAAATTTTAAATGATAAAGTGAATTCTTAGAATGTCATCATTTGCAGCATTGATTGTTGCCTTTGAACATAGTGGTCGATTGGCGACTTTTTTTTTTTTTTTTTTTTTAATTTTTTATAACATATGTTTAACACGTATGAACTGAGTGAATCTATGCTCAAACATGTTATGTGAAAAGCTTGATAATGTGAATGGGGAGCTCTTATTACAGTATAGTAGCGCGGGAACCGTGTTTCTTTAAACTGAGTGAGGAAGATGAAGTTTTTCATCACTCAATAAGCCCATTAACGGCCCATATATTTATTTTATGATACGGCCCATTTTTTGAAGATTTGACCCATTAACGAAAGCATTAAGAAAAGCCCCATAGCCGCCGCCGCATCTCCGCCGCGGCTGGTTTCCAAGCTCGTTCCATCGCCTTTATCTCTGTCGCCGCACGACCAGTACCCCGCCAAAGAAAAGATTGAGCTATCATATCTCCGCCGATACTCTAACAAACGTATATATATTTCCTGCTGTTGATTGTTGTTTCCGTCAGCGTAGAGAATCGTTTTCGTGTTCAGCTTTGGAGTCATGGTTGGCCTTTCCTTGGGAGAGAAGAACTTCATAAAGGGCGGGATTGCCCAGGATCTGCGTACGGATGGGCGTAGAAGGTTGATGTACCGGCCCATTTTCGTTGAAACTGGCGTCATTCCTCAGGTTTATGAATTTTCGATTTTCGATTTTTCCCCTTTTCAATCGAGTATCCGTGAGGTGTTACAATGCAATGGGTTTTCCTTTACTGAATGATTATTTTGTTGCCTTGGGAAATTGAAAGGCTAGTGGTTCGTCAAGACTGAGGCTTGGGGCAACTGATGTTATTGCAAGTGTGAAGGTACTTTTGCTGTGGAAGAATTTCTGGTTCTTGATATTCACGTTTCTCAGAGTTAACTGCATAAACTTCAATAAGGTGCGACATATTTTCTTTGCAGGCTGAACTTGGTAGGCCAAACCCATCTCGTCCCGACAAAGGAAAGGTTTCAATATATGTGGATTGCAGCCCTACTGCTGAGCCAACCTTTGAGGTAGAAAACGTATCTATTTCAGATGTTGTGATGATAGTGAAGAGTTTCTTGATAGCTGCTATATGGATGCTCTCTTCAGTGATGCTTCAAACGCTTGTTTTACAATTTACTGTGAGCTGATTGCAGGGCAAGTAAAACCCCCGTGAACGAATCATTACAATACTTGTTACAATGATCAAGACATCATGATATTTGTAGCATTTGTGTCATTTGCTTGTCATGGTCTGCGTCTCAGATCTAACAGTCGATAACATATTGGGTCTATAAACAACTGATTATCCTAAATCGCAGGGCAGAGGTGGTGAAGAACTATCTGCTGAGCTTTCCGTATCACTACAACGATGCCTTCTGGGCGGTAAAAGCGGCGCAGGTAGAAAACCATTTCGTCAGTAGAGCATGATCTTCACCAGTCTCCTTACAAGTAAAAGAGTGAAGACTTATACACCAAAATATCTTGCAGGGGCTGGCATTGATCTCTCGTCTCTCTCAATTGTTTACGGTAAGGTGTGTTGGGATCTTTATATTGACGTTCTCCTCGTTAGTTCAGATGGCAATGTATTGGATGCCATGGGAGCTGCCATTAAGGTACTAAGCACTCATTCACGCTCTCATAATCAAGAATGTTCTCCAAAAAGAAAGTACATAAAAATCCCAACTCCATCGTTTTTTTCCAGGCTGCACTGAGCAACACAGCTATTCCGAGAGTCAAAGTCGCCTCGAACGCTGCTACTGACGAGCATCCCGAGGTTGATGTAAGCGACGAGGAATTCTTGCAATTCGATACCTCTGCCGTCCCTGCTGTAATAACATTAACCAAGGTATCAATTCGATCGAATACCACGTTTTTTGTCTCTGTTGCATTGCATCTTTGCTCGAACCGAAATAATCCCAGGTTGGAAGGCACTATATCGTTGATGCAACTACTGAAGAAGAATCCCAAATGAGTTCGGCTATCTCCGTATCTCTTAATAGGCAAGGACGAATTTGCGGATTGACAAAGAGAGGCGGGGCGGGCTTAGATCCCAGCGTTATACTCGACATGATCTCCGTTGCTCAGCATGTAAGTGAACAGTTTATTAGCAAACTCGACTCTGAAATAGCTAAAGCTGAGGCTTGCGATGAGGAGGAAGAAGATGATTCTTGAGATTATATCTTTTATTCTGTTGTGTTATGTTTGTGCATGGGCCGGTTGGGATTGATAAGCCCATTGGGCCCATTAAGCCCAATTCATATGAGAGGTCGAGTACGTCCGTGTACGGTTTTTTTTTTTTTTTTCATTTTGCTCTAATGGTATAATTATTAGTGGGTGCTTGTGATTTGTCAAATGATTTTTATAATTCTAAGAAATCTATTCAAATCTACCTTTGCTTTGACAGGCTGGCCACTTTCTATACTAACACCTCCTTTTATACTTTGGATGATTGTATGTATGATGACCAATAAGCCTTTTCTTTTTGGTGGAGGGAGGGCAATGTGCAATTTTAAATTATGTTTGTATCAAAATATTTTATTTCAAGATTTGATGATGTTAGGGGGGCCTAAACGTTAGATTTTATGTTTATTGTAAATTCATTAGAAGTTGGCTTCAATTATTTAATCTAGCTTACTTTCTCAATGGATTGGATCAAAAACATTTTCTGTATGTTTATTCATCCTCATCTGACAGGTCAAGTTTTGACTAAACCGAAGCTAGCTTTGAATGTATAGATCGCTACATATGCTATGTAGACATAAGAACTTTAAAAAATCTAATAAAATAATGATTATGTCACACGAAGATTGGTGCAATAATGGGCCTACAAAGTAATCATCAACGGTAGAACGTAAATTTAAAAAAACAATATTTGCATGTGTCCCACATTATGTGTCAGACCACCCCATGTGAGGTTATGTCTTTAACTGTTGGTATGTTGACACTATTTTATTTATTTCCAGTTTCCACTCAATAGGCAAGAAATAATAAAAGGTAAAAACAAGAAATTTGCTGCAACTAAGCGACAAAAACTTCATAGAAAACGCAGCAGATATTTAAAAAAAAAAAAAAAAACATGTAAAATAGCATATGTTCAAGTCAGGTGCATGCATAACTCGATAGCAGACAGAAACACAACCACCATAATAATAAAACAAGAATGCAACACAATAATTTATGTAAGAAGAAAGAAAACTAGCCTCGAGTGTTACTACGTAATTATACAAAGCGGCACCATGCAACCGTTTTTTTTTCCTTCACTTAACACTGTATTACATTAATTACCATTAAAGATCACAAGTACAACGAAATTACGAGACCTAATTTACATGAGTCAAACCTCTGAATTTTTCTCGTACATACCCAACCCATGCAGTAAAAACTCTCCGCACGATGGTTCTTGATTTTCTACCACTATCGATATTGTCTCTTTTTCCTTTCTTTCTTTCTTCTTTTTTTTTTCTTTTTCATTAGCCGTGGTCCTGAGAAACTCACCTTCAAGACTGATGTGAGAGGTGGGACATGGAAATGCAGTACAATAATTGAATTTTAAAAACAGAAGTCTGACCCTACATCTCCTTTACTGCCTTTTCTTTCTTGGTGTGTGCGCTTGTTTGGTAGTGTATTGTATTAAGTGTTATTAATATATATATTAATATTAGTTAAAGTGTCAGATGATCGATCATGGTGGTGAAAGGTATGGTGATGGTGGTGGTCGTCTTGATGCTTTATTATTACATGCCTGGCCTGTAAAATACAAGAAAAGAACCAACTCAATCAATGATTGAAGAGGGAAGAATAAAAAGATTGGATTTTGATAACTGGGACAAACTCTACCTCCATTAATATCCTTGTAATAGCCGACAGATGTTTACTTAAATGGCCTACATTCCAACGGTCTCATGTCCAGAAGCAAACCTAATTGTGTTTCCGTTTTGTAAGGTCAGGATTAATTAATGATGTAATAATGTTTGTTAGCAATAAACAGAACTAGTGAAAGCGAAGGCAGTGTTTTGAATGATTGAAGTGTACCTTGGCACATGGAAGTGGCAAGTTTTGTAAGGAGCCATGTCAAATGAAGATGGTGTTGGAAATAAATTTGAGCCGTTGATCAAATTGCTGTTAGAAGGAGAAGAATTTGCGACTAAATCGCCATTTTCGCCTTCGTTTACGTTGCTTTCAGAAGACGATGCCTTAGTAGGAGAAGCAAATGGACTATCAGGGAGATTATGCTCCAAGCTGTTATGTTCATTACCACATTAGAAAGGGGACAAAATCCCAGGAACACGATATGGGACAAGGAAAATAAAAAGGTGTTACCTTTCCTGCAAATCACCGTCTTTGCCATTGCTGTTCTTGGCAGGAAAATCTTGATCCTTCTCAGCTGCTGAAAAAAAGGTTCGAGCTTTTCGGCTGTTTTCTGCTGTAATAATCTTGAAATTACGAGGGACGCAGTTAGAACAGTAATATAACAAACCTTCTTGAAACTCGTGGTTCTTGATGCTGCTCAAACTGAATGGATTCTGACCCAAATGGCTCGGAGAAAACACGGGCGATGATATAACCGAGCCAGTCGAAAGCGTTCGATGATGGGTGCTGCTGTTTCTCTTCACGTCGAGAAGCTGTAAATTCATGAGCCGCCTGCTATGGAGCTCAATGGCTTGCTGAAGATCTGCTTGCTCTAATTTGCTCCTCCATATGTCTTGGGCATTGTAGAATGGTCTTCCACCTAACGATGAAGGTTAACCTCTGATGTAAGATTTGTTGCAGAATCAGAATCTACGTGGTGAAAAAAAGGGGTCTTTTTGTTTTTCTTACCGAGGTGAAGATCGTAAGGATCCCTTGATTCAAAAGCAGTTGGGCTGCTGCCACATCCCGGGATGAATTCGCCCCTTTCGTGCCCGAATTTCCTGTTAACGGAACATCGAAGGCATAACGAATGACTCCAACAAATGGTTTTCGAACACATGAGCATGGCAGACGAGGAATGTTCTAACTAACCTGTGTTTTTCTGGGATTTTTCCCTTCTCCTTGTACGGCTTGACGAGGACGCGAGCATCGCAGACGAAATGCGGGTTGCCCTTTGCGAGGATGAGCTTCACCGTGTCTGAGTAATCGAACGTTACGAAACCGAACATTCTCTTCTGCTGATATGGGATCCTCACATCTTGTACAGGTCCAAATTTGCTATGTAGATCAAGAAATTTGCAGAAAACAGAGGCGTGATCAAATCTCAAGTTATACGGTAGTTGTTAGAAGAGTAGAACACAAGAAATAGAGAGGACATACCTAAAGTAGTTGGAAACATCTTCTTCTTTGATGGTACTATCTGCTGGAAAAGTCAAGTAAATCTGCCTCGAACCAGGGCTGTTAATACCGTTACTCATACCAAAGTCCCTCTCAAAACGGCTTCGAAAACCTCTGTAATAACGCATACAGACAAAAGGATTCGCTCAAGTGAGAATGTAAGAAAGGAACTCAAATGCTCGAAGAGTGATGATAATAAGAAGCACATACCTCGGACTATCAGAAGGAATCTGCAGAAAGTTCATGCTTTTGGGAGAGTAAGCAAGGCTATTAGGCGACGAACTCATGAGCTGCACAGAATCATGAACCATACTCCTTTGAGTAGTTGACTTTTGCCTCAACATCTCTTGGCACTGCTCAAGAATCTCAAGCTTGCTAGGCGAAGACCCCATAAAGCCCCCACCTTCGTTCTCCCCGTGCGAAAACCTGCAAGTCGAGCCGTTCTTACAGTACCCTCTTGCGTAGAACAGACACGATTTCCAGCTAAACCCAACGCCGTTCAGCTCATCATGGATGTTTTGGGCAGAGATGTCACTAACTGAGCAGCTCCTGCGATGGTTGACCGAGGTAGAATCAGGCCAAGCTGAGGCGTACGAAGGGTAAAGCACGGAGCCATTCATGGCAGGAGCTGAAGACAGGTCCTGGTAAAGAAGATCAGAGCTTTTGTGTCCTAACAGAGGCGACGACGAGCCGTAATGATCGTTGAGGAAAGAGAGCTGTTCTTGGAGCTGAAGCTCGTCTATCAAGTCAACTTCTTCGCCGCCGCCGGAAGCAGCATAGAAGGGCTCGGCCGAAGAGTTCATCGCAGCGGTGGAAGGTGAGTTAGTACTTCCTAGATCGATAGACAAACAGCTCGAACTTGTCCAAGAAGTTGAAGCTAGAGGTGATTGTCCCAAGAAACAAGAACTCTGCCTCGAGAGAGATAAAGGGTTGCTGCTGCTGTGAGTGCCGTTGCCGAAAGGTGAAGTCGGAGGAGTTGAAGAAGAAGCTAAGGGCGCGTTTGGTTGGGCTAAGCTGAGCTCTTTCTTTGCTCTGAGTATAACCGACTGGACTTGAGATTCGGGGCCATGAGCCAAACGGATCATGTCCTTCTCACCATGGTCTTGAATGAGGAGAAACCCCATTATTTTAGAAGCATTTTGAGGATCCAAAGCTTGGATCTTTCCGAAAACGATCTTTGTAGCTTCATATGCATCCATGCTCTCTCTCTCTCTCTCTCTCTCTCTCTCTCTCTCTCTGGGTTGGTAGTAAATTCCACTCCAACCCTTCAAACTTGAATTTTGCTTGTTTTTGTGCCAAAACAAATAGAGAGCAAACTTGCTGCTGTTGTGCTTTTGTTTCGGAAAGTAAGCGAAAGGTTAATGAAAGAAAAAGAAAGATTATGGAAAAGGTTATATTTTTCTTCTCTTCCTTTTTTCTGGTTTCCACGCACCTACCAGCTGTAATAGATTAGTAGAAAACAGTGCCTCAATTCTTAGTTTCATATATGATTTCTCTCTCTCTCTCTCTCTCTCTCTCTCTCTCTCTTTCTCTCTCTCTCATATGCTGCAAAGCTGTCCGAAATAGAATAATAGACTGGGTTTCATGTTAGAAGGAAAAAAAGAAAGAAAGATGATAGATTACCATCACCATCATCATTATAAAAAATATTCTTGACATCAAAAGAAAACAAGATGCAAACTTTCAAGAAAAAACAACCACAGTTTTAAAAGGAAAAAAGAAAAGCTGCTCCTAATACATCTTTTTGAAAAAAAGCATATTTTGAAGGGCTCGTGTAGTAACCAAGATCAAGAGGCTCATCAAACCATGATTAAGATTTGTCAATCTTTCATCACTAATCTAATTATATTAGCAATGGAAACGTTAGCTTCCTTCAATGCATTGCAGCTGTGAGCAGAGTTTGACAGTAACAGAACAGCATCGTACATCAGGGACCATAAATTGAAGATAATTTACTGCACTACAGAAGCTGTAAAAATAATTCAATGGAAGAAAAAGTTATTTATTACCACCATAAATTGTAAGAAAGTGGGACGGTGAAAGTTCATGGAAGCTGTTTCCCAAAGTTACAGAAGAAAGAAACCACCATTGAATTGTGCTGGCAGACTTCCACTAACTCTTAATTTTGATCTTTTTTATTTCCTAACTACGAAAGTTGGTCTTTTTTATTTTCCCCTCATCATCCCACCTTAACAGCAGCCCTACTTTTCTGGTATTTTCTTTGCATCACATAATTGTAAGATGATCGATTTCCCTAAATAATCTACGCCATTGATACAATTGCTCGATTTTCTTGAAGCTCAAGTTGGCGTCTGTTATAGATTCTATCTTAGGTGAATTACAAAGACTCGAAGCCGTGTTGTACCATGAAAGCGTTCATATTTGGACAATGTTACTTACACCTAACTAAGTGTCATTTTGGTCACTCCTATTTCACCAAGAACAAATAAATAATGTGTTTCAAGATTGGTATTATTATTACAGAGAATATGAAGAACAGGAAAGAAATTTGAGGTAAGTAGTCCCGGGTGGGAGTACATAAATATACAAGCATGAACTTTAATAAGAAAAGTGGACTCTATAATAGGGCAAAAATATGTAAATTTTGTTAGTAGCTTTTACTACAAACTGCTCTCCTTTTTTTCACTTACGTACGAGCGTGTTGGCTGTGTGGGCCTCGGACACAAATGCAGTGGTAGCCCACATTACAAGTTGGTTCTGACGCACGTGCTCCCCACGTGGGTTTTATCAAGTTTTCGTTTTTTATTTTACATTCACCATCTTCACTAAACTCCGATATTAATCCCAGATAAACATTTTTTTTTTCGGTCCCGAGATATCCCTACGCAACCCGGCTACGAGCTAACCGCTAAACACTTCAGAGATGGGATTAATCTCATGGATCAGATGGATACGTCTCAAACCCACCCAACAACGATACTCATGGGCCTAAGGACTTTCTCAAAGTCATGTGGGAGGTAGAGTTCGGACCATGACCTCCTAGTCACATGAACTTTAAGTGCCTCGACTTGGCCACTAGAGCCAAGCCTCATTGACCTCAAGTATACATTAAATTATTAAAAAAATCGAGCTCTTTGAACAAGAGCAAGAACGAATTAATGTGTGTAAAACTTGTAAGTGCTAGTAAGGTTAAGACATGCAGGCATAAGTAAGTTGTGTTTATAGAAAGCAGACAAGAATAATGTCCTTGGTCTAATGATCGATCTATGGTAATCATATAGAGAACACTAGTCGAATGCGTATTAATTATGTCAATTCAGTTATTAATTATTTTTGTTTCAAAACATTATGTCAATGCTGTCTTTTTCAATAATAATTCGTGTAAAATAATAATGCGATATAAAAGGGCCCAATATAGGGCTATTCTATGTTCTATGATGGGCTTGGATTATCAATTCGGGCCTTCAAACAAAACCTACTCAATACTTTGGTGAGTGTGGATCAAAGGATACAAAACAAACAAGACTTCGTTTGAAAATAAACTCAGAATATTTCTGCAGGAAATTCATAACAGAAGCTTAAATAACGTTGTTAAATTAAAAATGGAACTGCCATGTTTTTCATCTAATCTACGAACCCTAATCACTGCAGCATCTTGATGATAAGCAAGGAGCAGACCTACTTCCTGCATTCATAACCCATATCATCTCTTCGCCACTCATCGAAACGAAACAAAAGCTTCTTCACGAGCATAGAACATATGCGAACGCAACCTAAGAATACAGTATGTGAACTGACCTGTTTCCCTTCTTTGAAGGGACGATTAATCCTCTTTTTTCAAAGCTCTTAAAACGGTCTTTCACAAGTGTGCAACAGCCCTGCATCCAATTTGAAGTGCGGAAATTGGAAGATGAGAAGGTTGAAATGGAAAGGAGAAAATCATACACATATTAGAGTCTGAATTAACAAACCTTCAGCTGCCTCAGTGAACCAGTTTTTTCTTCAGATAAGAGGACTTGAAGAGGAGCAGGTTCGAATCTGAGCGATGATAATAATTTGGATCAGAAAAAAAAATGAGTTAAGGGTTCATTCATCGAGCACACCATATAAATACATACTTGTACTTTCCTAGGCGAGGGGGACGAGCTTTGAGCCTCTCTTGTTTAGCAACAACTCGTCGGAGATGCCTCTTTTGCTTCTGTTCGTCCTCCTTTTCTAACTGTTTAATAATTTCTGGTAAGCTGAACACACGAGAACCAGACATTAGGATACTTGGCACTAGACAGCTCATTATTTACATGTGAAAGATAATTATCGAGTCAGTATCAGTACCTGTCTATTTCTTTTGAGAGTGCTTCCATCTTCTTCGATTCTTCTTCAGCTTTCAATTGCTCCTTCCGTTTGGATCTACGATTCAATTCAACTCGAGTCACCCTCTTGGGCTTCAGAGTCCTGTACAATGTTCATCACAAACATGGGAAATTATAAGGACATGTGGACGAAATCTAGACATAAACACAAGGCACAATCAGAAGTAATCTTACCTCTTCTTCTTGTCCGCATCGCCATCATCTGTAAGATCACCACCCTCTTGGTCTTCGTCGTCAGTCTCACCACCAGCTTCTAGGAAATATCTCTGAAAGAAAAGGAAATATTAAACAGGTTCACATTTGGAGCACAAAAAATACAAGTCAAGGAGTCTGTGTCACATAGATGTGATACTAACATCTTCATCATCAATTGCTTCCCCACGAACTATTAAAGGAATAGGTTCAGGACCCAATTCAGCTCTGTAAATTTTCTGCATCTCATCTGCAACAGCACGAGCTAATGCATCCTGTAAGAACCAGTAAATCATATTGTTCTTTAACATTTATACTGTAGAGAAGAAAATGCAAGCAATATGATCACGAAGAATAACCTGATGGCTCTCAGGGTCAGGGTTGAATGAGCATCCCTCTGGTTCAACCTCAACTGCAGGTATAACGGAAGATTTGCCTTTCTGTCGAAGGGATTTAATTATTTCATAAGTAATTCACAAAAAGAAAGAAAATAGCCAAACACCAACATGGCACTGACCAGCCAATTCAACCAATAAAAGTCCATAGATTATGGCGATGCCAAATACGATTTTATCTAGTATAGTATATGAGTATAAATAAACAAGCAGAACGCCAGCTCTTCGTGGATGAAAGGAGATGTAGCGCCATCATGTACCTTTTTATGTTTGCTACTTTCTCCACCTGAAATAATAAGGCATTCACCTTTATCAAAAACAATTCTCGACAAATCGGAAGTATAAAACATAATGAGTACCGAAAATATATGCTACCTCTCTCCGTCCATAAATCTGCCATGCCCGAATCAGGTTCACCTTCTACCTGAATCATTCAAGAAAATAATTTTTGTAAATCCTCCCTCAAAATGCCAACGGTTTCATAATCGTACCAAAATCATGCTCTCATTATAACCTTTCGAATATGATGACTGTCGTCATTCACCTTAGCAACCTCAACGGATTTCTTATTTTTCTTCGAGGTGTTCTTCTTCTGGATGGAAGATGGAACGGGCTGAACAAAGGGATTTCTCTGCAACATGCTATCACACCGAAGCACCCTTTCTCTACTCTTCTCAATCTTCCTCTTGATAGAAAGATCTAGCAAATGCATTGAAAACATACAGCTCACTATCTTTTTCCTTTTCCAAAAATTACAATTCATTGGCAGCGCGTATCAGAAACCCAAAACCCCACACCTCCATACAATTACAAAAAAATACACAATTCCATGAGAAATAACTCGAGTCCATTTTTTTTTTTTACCTCTGGACTTGTCGACGAAGAAAAGAGAATCGCTGGGTACATCAGCCAAAGAACCACCAGAAAGTGCATCCTTTGTAGTCTTTTCGAAGTAATCTTCGAAATCGTCAGTACTGATGTTAGCTCTCCAAGCCTTCTTTCCTTTCCTAGAGCTCTTCGATAGCTTTCCCATCTCTCTCTGTACCCCCCTCTTCAGTACTGAGTCTAGTTGTCGGTTGCTCGTCTTTTGCCGACAAGCGAAACGAAGCGACGATTTGAGGAGGCCGCTTGAGAAGAGGAGAGAAGAAAGAAAGCCTAACCCTAAAATAAAACTATTAGTAATATTTATTATATTAGAAAAAAGAAAGATAATAATAAATATTTTAAGCATCATTTGCGACATAATTAAACATCAATTGGGAAAAGAAGCCGAAGTGGAAAGTGGGACCCAGATTCTTTCCCTACAGAAACATTTTCCTTTTCGTTCAGGCTTCCGTTTTTCTCTCTTTTTTTTCTTTCAAGTCAGCAGAGTTAAACTGAATAGCTAGTTAGGTTCAGGCTTGTTTTGTAATGTTTTTACATAAGAATATCAGATGTTTTGCATACATATCTTCGATAGAGTACTATTTTCACTGTTAGGACATTACATTACAAATAAGCTAATTCTCTATCTACGAACCCATCAATCAGCTCACTCCTTGCTGCTATAATTTGAGAAAACAGCTCATGCCCCTGCTTCTCTATCACCTGTAATAATTCTCCTAGCAACTCCATTTTCATCCTTACTTCAGCAACAGCTTCATCACATAGCTTACCTCCAAGAATCCTCTCTATAGAACAGTTGACATCTCTTACCTCTTTGCAGATCCCCTGGTTCCGTACAATCGCTCCTTGAAACGTGGAATCGACTTTCATTATGAACGGTGGCTGCGGTGAACCTTTGAACCCTTTAATCGATGCTTTGATTTCATCGTAAAGTCTCTCAGTACTGCACAAGCCTGTAGTTAAGAATCCCAACGCCAAGTACCCGAATATCTTTACCGTTGACAAAGCTTGAAGAACAACTCTTTCTTTCCCAGAACTGGGCTTTACTCCAACTCCATATGACTCCTCCTCGAACTTGAGTTCCATTGCAAGATTTATTACAGGGATTTTCTCCAAGGACGATGAACGTTTCGTCGCCGTTAGAGCTTGCAAGATCGACAGCTTGGCATGGTTTAGATGAGAAACAGAGGAATGAACAGAGTTCAACAGGGTTAACATGTTCAGCGTATAGCTTAGGTATTCTTCAGTGGCTAAACAGCCCCAATCGTTGACTGGGTAGTCTAATTCGACCAACAGCTTCGAAAACGCCTTATTGGTGAGATCTATAAGATCGAAACATTCGACGAGCCTTTTCATAGACATGGATTCTGATCCATGGCTTACGATGTCAGATATTTTCGAGTACAGGGGAGACAGGGGATCTGAGTTGTTGAGGTGATGTACCTTCTTTTCTAATGATTTCATGGGATGAGCTCGAAACTTGGCTAGCAACTGCGCCATGGGGATAACGACACAATGATATCATGTGCCAAGTGTGAGAATGAGTTAGTTCTATAGGAAAATTCTCAAGCGCTGCTCAGAGGCTTATATTGACAGTAGATGATCAGAAAAGGTGCAAACTTGTTGCTGTCAAAATTAAAAAGAAACGCTATCTAAAGATATCTGCAGCTTAAAGCTGAAAGAGGAGATAGAGAGAATAATCACTATTGAGATGATCCAAAGTAAACCTTAATTTGTGCCATAACGTATTGTGCTATGTATCATATCACGACACTTCATCTCCAAGCAAGCAACAGATAAAAGATAAAGTTGTAAAAGAAAAAAAAAGAACTCTTTACTGATAAATCCAACAATATCAACATAGCTTGTGAAAAACAACCGCAAGAAATATGATAGCATGAGAAAAATGTGATCTTTTCTGACGTTATGGCAATCTTCAATCAATCCCAAGAAATAAAGAGAAAGTTCAGACAAAGTAAACAAATCGACCTCATTCTGGTACTGATATAGACGTAATGTGATCAAGAACACATAAACCCATGCCTTGTCTGATCAGCGAAGCATTAGCTTGATCGTAAGTTGTTTGAGCTTAAAGAAATCGGAGCAGAGCAAACTCAAACAAATCGTAATCAATGGAACAAACCACGTGTAAAAGCCGATTCCATTTCATACACAGTCATTATTACACATTCGACCAGCAAGTAAATAAAATGCAAACCTTACATTCAAAAAACACGCGGAACTGCGGCGTTGGACTCACTTGCGGACAGTAACCGCCCAATGTCACCTTGTCGGCCGACGCGGAAACCGACCCGAATGTGTCGAATATCTTCACTCTCAATAGTTACATATAGGTTTACAGAACATAAAAATGCGGGATGCCCATGGCGTGTACGTGTCGGATGAACCAAATCCTCATCGAATTTTATTTTTCCATTAGAAGAGGCCCGCACATGTTCTGCAGTACCCCCGTGAATACTCCGCCAGTATGAAAAAATACCCCAACTTAAAAAAGCCTTTATTCGAATTAAAAATATTTCAAATTAAATTCTAATTATTTTTCTAATTCAAATTTCGAATTAACTTATTCGAATGCGAATAAATTTGAATTAAAAAATTAATTCGAATTTAATTCGAATTTTTTTTCGAATAAATACTTTTTTTTCTATTCGAATGTTATTCGAATTACACAATTCGAGTTCGAATAATTCAAATAAAAATTCAAACAAATCGTTTTCTGTTCCAAAACGTCGATTTCAGGCTCAAAAATACGAAAATTCACTCAAATTTAGCATTTATATGTTGAATAATCACGAATCCAATGATTAACATAACATAACGAATTTTGAGTCGAGAAGATCAAAATTTGATTAAACACTTGGTTATTTTCATATCCAATCCCTTTTTTCAAATAAAAAATTATGAATCCTTTTTTTTTAATTCATACAAAACTTATCCTATTTAACAAAAAAAAAGCCGAAGACGATAGTAAGATATGTTAATTTCTTGAATTTTTTTATCTCATGTAAAATTTGTTAAATTACAACTCTAGTCTTTACAAAATATAGTACGACGAATCTGGACAATTTCCATTTCATTGCATTACGCTGTACGATATCAAATATAGGTAACTGCTTGCCCAATAATATAGAAAATAAAGGATCAATTCGAAATCAGACCCTATTAAGGGTTTGATTTCGAATTCAGGCCCTGTTTGAAAAAAATTTTAGGTTAAAGGATCTATTTTGTGTGGTGTAAAAAAGTGGTATAAAAGATATATTAACTGGTATAGAATGAGTGTTTTTTGTTACAAAGTTTTTACATACTGGTATGTCAGAGCAATGAAGTAATACTGCAGAAAATGAATTGGTATCAGATGATCATAAACTGGTACCGGATTATGGTTTTGTGTTACAGAATTTCAACATATTGTTATGCAAGATCAATGAAGTGGTACTGCAGAAACTGAGTCCTTAAAACTAAATTTTTTGCCAAGAGTGCCTGAATTCTAAATAATACTCATGGGTGTCTGAAATGAAAATGCCCCAAAAACAAATACAAAGTGGATTACAAGCACAACTGAGCTGTTAAGCAAATAAAATCAAATAAACATGTCTTGATCACACAGCGAATCAACAAGGAAGAAACATGATATGCACGAGCGATCATCATTAGAGGTGTCCAAATGTCGGTTTAACCGAATTACCGAACTGAAAACCGAAAATTTGGTTGCATCCCCTTCAAAAGTGGTCGGAGTTATTTCAGCCCAGAAAATAGTACCTGTGTTTGGTCACATCTGGGTAATTTGAGCTCGATAGATTTGATAAGCTCATAAATCAATGGGCATAAAAATTCCTATCAATTCTAAGGTGATGAGAGAAAAATAGGGTTGCGTTCACTGAATAGAGGATTTTTAGGATGTGAAAGTTTAATTTAGTCAATTTTATTATTACGGGCCCGTTTAGTTTCATAGATATGGTAAGATAATGGACTTTTTATCTTGTATAATGTTGTTCACTTGTACATTGTTAATTTGTTAAGGCCCGACATAACCCCCAAACGGTCCGCTATTAAAACCAATGAACCCGCTAAAATTTAACTAATGGATCAGGGCAAGATAAATTATCTAACCCATCTACTAAAATAGAAAATGACGAAAAAACCCTTTGAAACACAGCCCTAATCTCTTCCCATTCCAAGTTCAATCTTGCGGCGGCGAGTGATCTAACAGAGACAACGTCGACGGATCGATCTTCACGCGGACTGAACCCATCCCAACGGCGCTTAATCTATCTTCCTTGTAATAGAAGCTCCATAAAAGAAGGCGGAGGAAGACGGCGAAAACGGCGCCGTTTGTGGCTGCCCAATATTCCCTCTTAAACCCTATTTGGCTCGCCGTTTTCCATTGAAAACCCCGTAAGGTCAGAAAATTTTTTCGTCCCCGTTAGCTCTGCAATCGGCAAGATGGGAATATTCGAACCGTACCGTGCCATCGGATACGTTACGACTAACGTGCCGTTCGCCGTACTCCGGCAAAATACCGAGACTTTCGTCACAGTCTCCGTCGGCAAAGCCTTTCAAGTCCACAAGTTGTTTAAAACCGCAGGGGTCTGTTTCTTACTCCACACACGCATTATATATGTATTTTTTTTATTTTGATTGGAGTGTTACGAGGACGAGCTAACGTTTGTTTCTATGATTATGTTTCTTCAGAGGAAGAGAGACGCCTTCTTCAAGCTGGAATCTGCCAGTAAGCCTAAGGCTTTGGTTATTATCACTTGTTCTTTTAGTTTCCTGTTTAATTTAACCTGTGGTAGTTCATTGTCCTTTTAGCGAGCGGTTGCTGTCTGAATTATTGGTTTGTGATGATAGTATCGTTGCTTAATGTTGATATTTAGGTCCTCAACTTCCAAAGAAAATAAGAGCATTGGCAGCTTATCGAGAGTACACATTTGCTGCCTATGGGCATAATATAGCGGTCTTCTCGCGCACCAAACTGGTATTTCACTTGATGCTTTTTGTAGAAGTTTGCGTTCATGAATATGTTTTTAAGCTTTGCCTTATCTGTTGTGACAATGCGAATAGTTTGGCCTCTGTGTGTTGTGTTGCCTGCCACACTTCTAAGCTATCATGGGTAAGTAATACAATTTTGTGATTCAACAGGTGGCAACCTGGGAAAGCCATAATGCCAAGATCAATTATTTGCTTGTTTTTGGTGATAATGTCTTAAGCATGGACGTCAAAGGGAGCATCTTCATCTGGGAATTTAAAGGCCTAAAAGTGAATCCGTCTCCAGTGGGTCATATATTGTTAGAAAGCAACTTTACCCCGACCTGCTTGATGCATCCAGATACTTATTTGGATAAGGTAATGTCCTTAAACGCAGGTAGTTATGCATGTCAATTGTCAGCAACTTTTTTTCGATTTCATTTTGATGATGCTTTTCAACAGGTACTTATTGGAAGTCAAGAAGGTTCCTTGCAACTTTGGAATATCAAGAAAAAGCGAATGATACACGAATTCAAAGGGTGGAATTCAGCCGTGTCTTGCTGTGTGAACTCCCCAGCGCTGGATGTAGTTGCTGTTGGTTGTTCAGATGGAAAAATTCACATTCACAATATTCAGTACGATGAAGAGATTGTAACATTCGCTCATTCGACTCGCGATCCCGTCACTTCTTTATCATTTAGGACCGATGGGGAGCCTCTTTTAGCATCTGGTGGTTCGTCTGGTATCATAAACATCTGGAATCTCGAGAAAAGGAGACTTAAGTCTGTGATTAGTGAGGCCCATGACTCTTCCATCGTTTCCCTTCACTTTCTGGCTCAGGAACCAGTGCTGCTTAGTTCTTCTACTGACAACTCTATAAAATTGTGGGTTTTCCAGGCTGATGACGTTGACCCTTATCTTCGCAGTTTCAGAAAAGGGCATAGTGCTCCCCCTTTATGTATCAAATTCCATGCAAATGGGACAAATATTCTGTCTGCTGGCCAAGATCGTGCTTTCCGCCTTTTTTCTATAATTCAGGATCAACGAAGTAAGGAACTTTCTCAAGGCCACGTAACCAAAAGGGCGAGAAAACTCAAGGTGAACGAAATGGAGTTGAAGCTGAAGCCGGTGATTGCATTTGATGTTTGTGAAATTCGGGAACGTGATTGGTCAAATGTAGTTACATGTCACATGGATACACCTCAAGCATATGTATGGAAGCTTAGAGACTCGGTCATCGGGGAGCACATCCTGTCACCTAACCGAGATGATCCCACACCGGTTAAGGCCTGTGCGATCAGTGCATGCGGAAACTTTGCAGTTGTAGGGACCGAAGGTGGTTGGATTGAGCGATTTAATCTGCAGTCAGGACTAAGTCGAGGCACTTACGTCGATAACTCCGAAAGAAAACCCTGCGCTCACGATGGAGAAGTAGTTGGCATTGCTTGTGATTCAACAAATACCCTCATGATCAGCGCTGGTTACCATGGGGATGTAAAAGTTTGGGACTTTAAGGGCCGTGCATTAAAATCCAAGATAGAAATAGGTGGCTCGCTGGTTAAGATTGTATACCATCGCTACAGTGGCCTTCTGTCTATTGTGTCAGATGATTGGGTTATCCGTTTATTCGATGTCGTTGCGTTGAGGATGGTCCGAAAGTTTGAAGGTCATGTAGATAGAATAACCGATATGTGTTTTAGTGAGGATGGAAGATGGCTTCTGAGTTCTAGTATGGATGGGACTCTTAGAATCTGGGATGTAATCTTGGCTCGGCAAATAGATGCTATGCATGTTGATGTATCTGTAACAGCATTGTCCCTGTCACCAAACATGGACTTTTTGGCGACAACTCACGTGGGCCACAATGGGATATATCTTTGGGCCAATCAGTTGATGTTTTCCGCTGCCACCAAAGCTGATAATTATGGAAGCGGCAAGAATGTCGTGAGTATCAACTTACCTTCTGTGTCTTCAGATGGTAATTCTTCAGAGGGTAACCTTGAGAAGGTCAAGTTAAACCCATCATTTACTGGATCTACCTTTGATGATTCCATGGATCTCGACGTGGACAGAGCAAGTTCTCAAGACTCGTCAGAAATGCATCGACAGATACCCGATCTTGTCACGCTTTCAATGTTGCCTAAGAGCCAGTGGCAAAGCCTGATCAATTTAGACGTTATAAAGGAGAGGAACAAACCGATTGAGCCACCAAAGAAACCCGAAAAGGCTCCTTTTTTCTTGCCATCGATTCCCTCTTTCTCTGGCGAGATATTGTTCAAACCGAGAGAATCTTCCCATGAGGAGAAAGATAATCAATCCCATGATTCAGAGAAGCCAGGAAGAATTGATTTTCCTGAATCTCATTTCTTGCGCATTCTCAGGTCTGCTGCCGAGGAAAATAACTGTAAGTTATCAGTTACTTGCGACTAAGACTTCCATGTTTAGTTCTAATTGTGCGTTGCTTCATTACTGAACGTCTGAAAATTCGCTCACAATTTTTACGTGTGCGTACCTTTTTCAGTTCCAGCATTTACAGAATATATCAAGAATCTGTCTCCTTCGGCCTTGGATATGGAGCTTAGGATGCTTCAGATTATCGACGACGACGATGGTGATGATCACGAATCTAGAAAGAGGCCAGAACTCTATTACATTGAACTTGTGCTTGATTATTTCATTCAAGAGATATCTTGCAGAAACAACTTTGAATTCGTACAAGCCATGATCAGATTGTTCTTAAAGGTGCGACAAAATAAGATTCTGCAAATCTATAACATCTTCAGTGAAAAATATGAACAATCTTCTCTGTTTATGTAATTCATTTTCCATTTGGGCCCACTATAACGTTGCACTTCTCTTTCCCTCATGGTTTTCAGATTCATGGTGAAACTGTAAGATCAAGGCCAATATTACAGGAAAAAGCAAGGAAGCTTTTAGAGACTCAATCTGCAGTATGGCACAAGGTAGACAGGTTGTTTCAGAGTACGAGGTGTATGGTTACTTTCCTTAGCAATTCACAATTTTGAGTTATCATCGTCACCATTGTTGCTTCACGTTTAATTTATCTGTAACATTAGTGATCAATTTCGAGTTTTGACAATACAAATTTGGACCTCCATGGTTTTCGTTATAAGCATTAAATATACGATTTACCAGGTTTTTTCACCTTGCGAAATATATTTTGCCAAGAGTTCCTTGCATAAAATGCGGCTGAAATAGCTCACTCAATCAATGTGTTGGGCCTACTGATTTTAATGGGCCTTATGGGCTTTGTTACTGAAATAGCCCACTTTAAATCAAGTCTGACTGTTGAACCTATTCGTTGGTGTATCTAGTTAGTCCAGTCTAAATTAGCAAAAAGAAATTTGCGTGAAAAAGAAATACATAAACTGTAAGTCACTCAATCTATAAAGTCTTCGTTTAAATTATCAGCGTAGTAAATTAAATGATGGATTCCTTATTATTTAATACGGAGTATTACTCTTCTTTCACATGCCACCACCTAATTATCTGTCATAAGATATAGTACTTAACACAACAAAACATATGATCACGTTACAATTTGCAATTTTTTAAGAAAAAATAGCATCTTTAAATAATGATATAACAAGTTTTGTTTCGTGTACAAACAGCAAACACCAATATATTATACTCCCTCTGTCCCAATTCTTTTTGGACATTTGGGGTGTGACACGCAAAATTAAGAAACTGAATATTTTAATAATATAGTGTGTTGGAAAGGTAAAAAAGTGTATATTTTGGCACGTCTTTTAAGAATATTTAATTTTATTATATTGATTGTTTGTGATAGGTTTTTTGCTAAATAAGGAAATGTACAAAAGAAGTGGGACGCCCAATTTAGTAAAATGTACAAAAACTTTTGGGACGGAGGGAGTAGTAAAGAAAGGAATAATTCTTCGATCCTCAACTCATGCAAGCACGTTAATATAAATACAATATACTACAATACAAAACCTCAAACCTAAGCCTCTCTTACCCGCAATTCATGGGCAGACGCTCAAAGCAAACTTGGGATGTCTTTCGATTTCTAATAAAATAGTACAAAAATAAGATCTTTTCCTTTTTTTCCTCAAATTGTTGCTAAGGAATAAATCAAAATCTAATCTTTACATATATTTTCTTTCTCGCTTCGCTCTTCTTTTTTTACAGGAACACAAAGAAAAAAGAAAGGGCAAAGAGCGACGAAGGAAGGGATGGGAAAATACACAGAATTATTAGACGCTTGCGCGAGAATTGTGTGCAGGTTTCAGTCCCATTGCCCTCAAACTGCGAGGATGTATTACCATCCGCCGGCGGAGAAGAACGGCCGCCGCGCCAGGGATGCGGCGGCGATTGGCCGCTGCGCGGTGGAGGCTGGTGGTGGTTCCAAGAACATCGTTGGTTTTGACAGCACTGATTTCATTCTTTCTACCGTCGTGTCCTAAAATAAAACCACAGCGTTTTTTCATGTTCAATAACGTTTTTATGGTTTTTGGAGCCGTAATATCTCCTCCCTCTCAAAATTAGTATTTATTTTGTCGAGTCCTGTAAAAAAATGATTTGATTTATTTCTTTATTGATGATCCATGGAAATCTCTCTCTCTCTCTAACATTCTTGTTCGAACTTCTAACATGCGCGGAGATGGCAGACTCTCAAGACATGGATTGAGATTTCACACCTTAAAAAAAGCTTAAATACAAACAGTAATGACCCGATTTATGATTAAAATCTGCATTACATAGAAGAATGATAACATCTGCATTACTTTGAAGGAGAAAAAAAAAAGCATCTTGTTATGTTTTTTGTTACGTTTTTACTCGTCGAAAGAGGGGGAAAAAAAGACCAAACTCGTCGAAACTCATATATATAAGCTCAAAGTAGCGAATTCTTTTACACATAAAGAAACACAATCCAAGGAAAAAAAAGTGCTTCTGCTTCATCAATCACTTCACAGCTTCAGGCGCAGAATTACAGTACGGCGTATGCAAACAAACAAGCTTCGTACTCGTCAAACACGCCCCAGCAAAAACCGCCCCGACGAAAAACCCCACCAAGCTCTTCCTCCTATCCAACTTCACTGCCCTTCGTATAATACTCCCAAAGCAAGGAAAAAGCCCACCGCAAGCAAACACCATCAAATGATCGAGCCCACTATAGTCAATCCCCGCAAGAATCGCCCCTATAGCAGAAAGAGGGCCCACAAACCCAACAAGAGCCGCCGAGAGCAGCGACCCGTGCCAGCTGTCGGTCGCCCCGAATATACAGCTGGCGACAGCCGCCCCGCGGGGAAACCCGTGGAGCGAAGCGGGCAATACCATGTGCCTTCCCAGCCCATAGGCCTTGGGTGCAGCCACGCCCAAGGCCAGCCCCTCGGCTAAGGCGTGGAGGGCTATGGGCAGGCAAGATAAGATCGATTGAAGGGTGATCGAGCTTATGCTGAGGCCCGTGAATGATGATAGCGTGTTGGCTGCCGAGGTTTTCTTGCGGGCTTTGAGCTTCGTGGCGTTGGAAATGGATAGGTGGACGAAGGAGAAGCCCGTTAGTAGGAGGGAGAGGAGGGGCAAGATGGTAATTTTAGAGGATATGAGGAGCTGAAGTGGGCGCCATGCTCCTAGGACGAATGCTATCCCCGAGGCTAGGCCCGTGAGGAGGGAGTGTTGGAGGTGGAAGGCGAGGGCCGAGGACACTAGGGCTATCCCGCCTAGCAATGGGCCGAGGCCGAAGAGGAGGGAGACGAAGAAACCCGATGCATCTTCTGGGCTGTGTTTGCGTTGACAATAATGGAAATTTGGTAAGTTATAGCACAGAGAGAGAGGGAGAGAGGGAGAGCTTACCTGACGTTGTGGCTGAAGTTTTCGAAAACATAGCCGAGGGCTTCCATGAAAGCCACGGAGAGTGTAGCAGCAGATGCAACGTGGGATGGAGGAGCTTCCTAGGATTGAAAGGTTGGACATTTAGGACATCATAAGAATCTTCGATGGATGAATAGGTCGTAGGTCAGTCAGAGAAGTAAGTAACTACTACCTTGAAGGCGTCCGGGAGAACCTCAGCCATAACCATCCAAATCATGCACCCAGCTGCAAACCCCATGGCGAACGGTAGGAACTTGTTGAAGGCATCGGCGAAGACAAACGAAGGAACAGCTACGAGGGGCTGCAACAAAGTTAACGAAATCGTACTGTTTAAAAATCGAATCCAAAGAGAAACAGAGTGGTTTCAATCTCCTTAATGTGATCGAGTCTCTAAAGACGAATATACCTGAGGAAGCGATGTAATTACGCTCCAAAGCATAGCGTTCTGAGGCGATACTCCCCTTGATGCGAGGACCATACTCACGGCCAGTCCCTCGGGTATGTTGTGCACCGCAATGGCAAGAGTGACCAATAATCCTTGCGATAAGCCCTTCGATCCAGCGAAGGAAACGCCGACGCCAGAGCCCTCACCGAAAGAATGAAGGGTCATTATTCCAACTACTAAAATGGCTTTCGCAGCTTCAGCTCCTTTAATATCCAACATGCTAACTTCACCATACTGCTCCAAAACCTGACAATCAAAAAGCAATATGCAGAAATATTAGAAAGGAGTTGCAGAAGGTTCGTCGAAATCAAGAACCACCAAAGTAAACTTTTTATATGATTAAAAAAAAAAGAACCATACCTTCTTGCAAAACCATATGAAAACACCGCCAGCCAAGATACCGAACACAACCCAGCTCCCACTTCCATGGCCTTGTCCTTCTTGGATAAGGTCGAAGCTAGCAGCGAGCATTACCCCGGCGGCTACTCCATTGCATATTCCGGCCAATTGTGGATCGAGTTCTAAGAAGAAGAACGGTATTGCGCCCAAACCAGTTGCTGCAGCCATTGCAAGAGTGCACAAGGCAACTGTTGACACAGAAACTCTAACGTTCTGATTTACGGTTCCATCTTCGATCTTGTCGGGATTAAAATGCTCGGTGCCAGACCCGTCTATGACGCCTTGCCCAGCATTCCTATGAGGAGCAGTTACTCTTTTCTGTCGAATTTCACTATCGTGCTGGGCTGTAACGATATGGCTAGATAGGGCAATCAAGAGAGCGAATGCACAGATATGTGTTACTCTGTACCGCAACTTTTCCATACTTACACCACCGAAAAGGATAAGTGTTAAGTATAAGATCGTGTATTTAAGACAACGAAAATGTGACCAAATAAGCGCTTCTGTGCAGCCAAAGAGCAAGAGAAGTGGTGATCAGATAATGCTCTTCAGCCAACACCTTTCCACGGATAAGACTTAAGTAATAGTCATATTTAATAGCTCATCTCGACCATAGAACTCGCCTATGGAGGTTCGGCCAATAGTCTAAGCACACTCAATGGTTCCTCTGCCGAAAAACAAAGATACATATGAGCAGAACACAATTCCAAAGACGTAAAAGAATAAATGACACTGCTCCAAATGATAAAAAGTTTTCAGTATAGAGCAAGTAATCAGTTATATATGGAGGGTAACATTCAGATAAGCGGGACAATACTAATACAAACAAGGGAAAAATAAAAAAAATAAAAAAAAAAGAAATTGGTTTCAAAATATTCAACTCTATCATCTCATCAAGAATCATGAGACCCCGAAACCCAGATTACCGAAATACAAAGGAAAAGGAAAAATAATTATCTCATATGATCAAAAGGTTGCATCTTGAAGCGATTACAGAAAATTCTTTTCCTATAAAATCCTCCAAATAAACCCCCCCAAAAGTCGCATATCCAAGAGCTGACAAGCACAATCTGCAATAGTTTACACGCAAAGCAGACAGAAAACCCACCTTCTCTTAACCAATCAAGAATGGCTAAATGGGAACAGGCGATTTGCTTTGCTTCTCTAAAAAATTCTTGCCTGGATTTTGGGTTAAAATCAGAGGTAGGGATTTTACCGATATAATGAATACCTGAAGTTGAAAGAATAGCGAAAGACTAAATCAACCCTCCCTTTTTTTTAATTTTTCTAGCAATTTATTTTTATTTTCTCTCTTTACGTTTATCTCCATTTCCATCATTAATTGAACACGTTTGTTTCTAAAGAGAACGAAATAATAAATTGACGGCCAAAATTGGTATTAGAGAAACGAATATGCTTTGATGGTTTAATCTTATGTCTACCGTTGGATTAGAAAAAGGAAAACTATGAGCCCTCCCCACTGTTTCATCATTCATACGTAGTTCTTTCTTTCCTTCTTTTGTCAACTGTCAACGAAAGCTACGTTTTTTTAGTGTATTAAATTGTTCATTTATCAACAGCTAAGCTATAGCTAACACGGCACGCTATGTCAACGAAGCAAGCCATACTTCTCAAAACGTCAACGTTTCAGCTGTGCTCTTCTCATGTTGAGGATAAAGTGGAAAGATCAAACTCAAAAAACAGCAGCTTTGATCATGAAACAGATACAATTTCAAGTCATCAAAAGTCAAAAGTACGGTCTGCAAATTGTCGTATTGGTCATTGGACATCTGTTCTTTCTTCCTACTTTAGCTTGTCCAAAGTATAGCAAGCTTTGCCATGGATGCTAATGTACGAACTGAGATAGAAGTAACGTACCAGTTTTCCCACTGAGCTTTTTTCCGTTCAAAACGATTCCTTCTTGCGGGCGAAAAGCACATAAAACGAACGAATCGTATCTAATCACAATAATGGGGACGAAATCCACATAGCAAATACCATAATAGACGGAGAATAGCCCCAATTCAAGAAAAAACAGAGTCATGAACCACCAATCTAAAAATCCAGAAACTAATCCAAGTAGTAAACACAAAAGCAATGCGATTCGAAGGAAAATCTTTAAACTCTGAATCGTAACATTGTCTGAAGCAGAGTGGTACGCAAGTCAGATAAATATAGGCTAGCACCACAGACTCATTCGTACACTAAAAAGGGAGACGGCCTTACTCTAATCAAGAAACTCAAACTCGTCTTCTCTCAAGTGGGCAGAGAATTTTGCAGGTTTAACATCGGCCTCAAACTCCACCTTATACGGCAAGTTAGCAGATAACCTCTTCCCTTTATGAACGCCAACGTAGCGCTTCAGCACGCCAATCTTCCCCGTCAAATCAACCTCGGGCGTTTTAGGAACGTGATACACCTCAAGGGGAACTTTGACCTTCACCTTGGCACCGATTTTCGATTCGGCCTTCTTCAGCTCCTCGTCATCCACGCTGCCATGGTCGAGAGTCGGAGAATTGGAGATTTGAGCTGAATGGCAAGAACAAGACGACGACGGCAGGTTCTCAATGGGTTTCGCGGGGCTGTAATGGGTAAAATTTTGACGTTTTCCGACAAAAGATTCCATCTTGGAGGTGGGAGAGCAGCGGATCGAAGAGAAGACAGACGGCGAGGCGGCCATGATTTGCTCTTCTGTTGATTTTTCGTCCGATGTTTCATAGAGACGAAGACGACAAATCTATTTGGGCTTTATCGATCTTCAGATTTGCAGACTAGTTCTTGGATGTTTCGGACAAGCCCACTGCCTTTTTTTTTGAAAAAATTATGTTTAATTTGTATAAAATCAACAGTACATTTAAAACGGAAGCCATTAATACACAGCAGCTTCTCCCTATATTCTTCTATAAAACCAGCGATTAATTAACAGTGGAAAACTCGGTTCAACGATCAGCAACTTGGGACAGAACCAAGCTTGAAATTCTGCACCGAACGGTGGCTGCAATAAGCCTCAACTCTATGTCCAGATTCTGCATTGTTCGAAGCAGTTAGCAACACATTCTCCATCATGAGATTTCTGCACGGAACTGTCTCACTACAGTTGAAGTTTATGGCCGTCTTCGAAGCGCTCGTTCCTCTGATATTCCTGTATAATACATTCTCTACCTGCACAGCTGATGTCTGAAGCATCCATACAAGAAACAATCAACGGCCAATAGTTAGCAATCAAGTGATGATATCACGGATAATTAAACAAGAATGAGAACTAAAAAGGGCTTCAAAGCTCACATCTTTATCGCATTTCTTGTTCTTGTCGCAGTAGTACTGGTTTATGATTATGGGATTCGAAACATCCCTCATGTCAATGTCTTCGAACGCAATATTCCTCGCAGTTCCACGCCCTCCCTGCACGTTAAACGCCATAGCCTTTGTATCGTTTTGCTTCTTTGCGTGCGTGCGTTTTCGTAACATGTTTGAGAAATTACCTGCCATGTCTTTATCCTTACGCCATTCGTCGTGCCACTCAGCTTTACTCCCTTGACAAAGATGTCTGAGACGTGATTCTCAGTGTTGTCTTCCCCTAAACTCCCAATGCTGGAAAAGTGGAGATGGAGAGTTAGTTAAACTTCCATTAATCTTTCGAACTGTCCTGCATTTGCATGTGTTTATGTGTGTGAATGAATATGTACGTACCTTATTCCATGACCAGGCCCGCAAACTATGTTCCTCACTTCGACGTTCCTCGACCCATTCACTATGGAGACACAGTCATCGCCTGCGATACACGTACGAATTTTTCATCAGTCCTAAGCAAGGAAAGATTCGCAAGTAGTTTGTTCAAGGGCGATTAAGTCAACTAAAAACCTGTCCTAATTACGGAGTCGAGGATTCGAAGGTTGACTGTCCTCGTCACGTGGACCCCATCCGTGTTGGGGCTCGTCTCGGGCGCCGATATGTAAAGGGCAGAAGCCTCTATTTCGTGGCTGTCCTGAAAGTTTAAGTGCATCTGCTGCGCATTCATCAGCTTCAAATTGCTCAGTCTCAAGTTTGAGCAGTTGCTGAATGTTAGAGCCTGCAATTTAGAAGAAATGCTTTCTTTCTTTCTTTTTTTCACTTCATTGAGTGAACGGTGAGAACAATCGATTCATATTTACCGTTGGGGCGCTCTGTTTCTGACAGGGCTCAGTTTTCTTGATCTTGCAAGAGTTCTTCCACCACACTTCTCCATTGCCGTCGACCGTTCCTCCGCCGAAGATTTCCATGTTCCTTACGTCCTCGAATTTGATCCATAGCCTTCTTGGGAGATCGTACATAACTGGGAACGACTTGATTGTTCCTCGAACCTGCAAAAAAAGGGGGGAAAAATGGTTTAAAGAACGCATTTTTATCTGCGCGGGAAATCGAATGTGAATGGATGGAACTAATTTAACTCGCCTCCATCGACATGCTCGACTTGCACGGGCCCGAAAAGTTGACGTTCTTCACATAGTAAGTCCTGTCCTTTGGTACGAGGATGATTGCTGATATCAGAGAATTGCATGCTGTGTCCCAAGCTTTCTTGAACGCCTACAGAAGGAAAATATATTTGAAAATTAACGTTGGACAACCTCAACTACCAACCATCTACTCATGAAAGAAAGGGAAATAAACAAGAAACTGAATCTACGACCCATGACTAAAGAATGTGATTATACCTGAGAATTATCTTTTTTTTCGTCGGCCATAGCTCCGAAATCTTCGATATTCAGCACTTGCTGCTGCTGAGTATTATTACCAATGGTGGCCTGCTTTTTTGCATGGGTGTGGTTATGGGAGTGTTTCTTTGAATGCCTTCTGTGTACTTTTCTACTGAAGGACGAAGGAGAAGAGCATAGTAATAGAACAAGTATGAAAACTAGGATAACTCTTGCCCTCATATCTTCCAACGTACGTAGAAATTTCTTCTTCTGTGTGTTCTTTTAGCTTGAAAGGACGAATGGAGCAATGGGCCAAATCTTGTAATAAATATGTATCTTTGTTCTTTCTCTTGCGATGGACTAGATATGATTGATGATACGTAGCATTTCAAGTGTGTGTATATATAGTTGCAGAAATGTATGGATTTTAATGCATATTATTTTTGTTTCAAAGCTTATACCAGATTTAATCTGGCGTTGAAGAAGAAATTGAAATTCAGGTAATACTGCAACTATTGAAGAGGTTACATAGTAATGCTTTGTTCCCAACACACATGCCTACTCTTTAACAGTAATAAAACATGCGCACGAAATGGTATTATTATTATTATTATTAATATTCTTTTTTATATTCTAAACTTTGCCAATCTGTACTGTTCTGTTTTGGTGAGAAGAGAGCAGTGAGGCCCATGACTCTTCCATCGTTTCCCTTCACTTTCTGGCTCAGGAACCAGTGCTACTTAGTTCTTCTACTGACAACTCTATAAAATTGTGGGTTTTCCAGGCTGATGACGTTGACCCTTATCTTCGCAGTTTCAGAAAAGGGCATAGTGCTCCCCCTTTATGTATCAAATTCCATGCAAATGGGACAAATATTCTGTCTGCTGGCCAAGATCGTGCTTTCCGCCTTTTTTCTATAATTCAGGATCAACGAAGTAAGGAACTTTCTCAAGGCCACGTAACCAAAAGGGCGAGAAAACTCAAGGTGAACGAAATGGAGTTGAAGCTGAAGCCGGTGATTGCATTTGATGTTTGTGAAATTCGGGAACGTGATTGGTCAAATGTAGTTACATGTCACATGGATACACCTCAAGCATATGTATGGAAGCTTAGAGACTCGGTCATCGGGGAGCACATCCTGTCACCTAACCCAGATGATCCCACACCGGTTAAGGCCTGTGCAATCAGTGCATGCGGTAACTTTGCAGTTGTAGGGACCGAAGGTGGTTGGATTGAGCGATTTAATCTGCAGTCAGGACTAAGTCGAGGCACTTACGTCGATAACTCCGAAAGAAAACCCTGCGCTCACGATGGAGAAGTAGTTGGCATCGCTTGTGATTCAACAAATACCCTCATGATCAGCGCTGGTTACCATGGGGATGTAAAAGTTTGGGACTTTAAGGGCCGTGCATTAAAATCCAAGATAGAAATAGGTGGCTCGCTGGTTAAGATTGTATACCATCGCTACAGTGGCCTTCTGTCTATTGTGTCAGATGATTGGGTTATCCGTTTATTCGACGTCGTTGCGTTGAGGATGGTCCGAACGTTTGAAGGTCATGTAGATAGAATAACCGATATGTGTTTTAGTGAGGATGGAAGATGGCTTCTGAGTTCTAGTATGGATGGGACTCTTAGAATCTGGGATGTAATCTTGGCTCGGCAAATAGATGCTATGCATGTTGATGTATCTGTAACAGCATTGTCCCTGTCACCGAACATGGACTTTTTGGCGACAACTCACGTGGGCCACAATGGGATATATCTTTGGGCCAATCAGTTTGATGTTTTCCGCTGCCACCAAAGCTGATAATTATGGGAGCGGCAAGAATGTCGTGAGTATCAAGTTACCTTCAGATGGTAATTCTTCAGAGGGTAACCTTGAGAAGGTCAAGTTAAACCCATCATTTACTGGATCTACCTTGAATGATTCCATGGATCTCGACGTGGACAGAGCAAGTTCTCAAGACTTGTCAGAAATGCATCGACAGATACCCGATCTTGTCACACTTTCAATGTTGCCTAAGAGCCAGTGGCAAAGCCTGATCAATTTAGACGTTATAAAGGAGAGGAACAAACCGATTGAGCCACCAAAGAAACCCGAAAAGGCTCCTTTTTTCTTGCCATCGATTCCCTCTTTCTCTGGCGAGATATTGTTCAAACCGAGAGAATCTTCCCATGAGGAGAAAGATAATCAATCCCATGATTCAGAGAAGCCAGGAAGAACTGATTTTCCTGAACCTCGTTTCTTGCAGATTCTCAGGTCTGCTGCCGAGGAAAATAACTGTAAGTTATCAGTTACTTGCGTCTAAGACTTCCATGTTTAGTTCTAATTGTGCGTTGCTTCATTACTGAACGTCTGAAAATTCGCTCACAATATTCAGTGTGTGTACCCTTTTCAGTTCCAGCATTTACAGAATATATCAAGAATCTGTCTCCTTCGGCTTTGGATATGGAGCTTAGGATGCTTCAGATAATAGACGATGACGACGACGATGGTGATGATCATGAACGTAGAAAGAGGCCAGAGCTCTATTACATTGAACTTGTGCTTGATTATTTCATTCAAGAGATATCTTGCAGAAACAACTTTGAATTCGTACAAGCCATGATCAGATTGTTCTTAAAGGTGCGACAAAATAAGATTCTGCAAATCTATAACATCTTCAGTGAAAAATATGAACAATCTTCTCTGTTTATGTAATTCATTTTCCATTTGGGCCCACTATAACGTTACACTTCCCTTTCCCTCATGGTTTTCAGATTCATGGTGAAAGTGTAAGATCAAGGCCAACATTACAGGAAAAAGCAAGGAAGCTTTTAGAGACTCAATCTGCAGTATGGCACAAGGTAGACAGGTTGTTTCAGAGTACGAGGTGTATGGTTACTTTCCTTAGCAATTCACAATTTTGAGTTATCATCGTCACCATTGTTGCTTCACGTTTAATTTATCTGTAACATTAGTGATCAATTTCGAGTTTTGACAATACAAATTTGGACCTCCATGGTTTTCGTTATAAGCATTAAATATACGATTTACCAGGTTTTTTCACCTTGAGAAAGATATTTTGCCAAGAATTCCATGCATAAAATGTGGCTGACATAGCTCGCGCAGTCAATGTTTTGCGCACTTTAAATCAAGTCTGATTGTTGAACCTATTCGTTGGCGTATTTAGTTAGTACACTAAATTATTAGCAAAAAGAAATTTGTGTGGAAAAGAAATATACATAAACTGTAAGTCACTCAATCTATAAAGTCTTCGTTTAAATTATCAGCGTAGTAAATTAAATGATGGATTCCTTATTATTTAATACGGAGTATTACTCTTCTTTCACATGCCACCACCTAATTATCTGTCATAAGATATAGTACTTAACACAACAAAACATATGAATGACCACGTTACAATTTGCAATTTTTTAAGAAAAAATAGCATCTCCAAACAATGATATAATCAGGTTTCGTTTCGGGTACAAACAGCAAACGCCGATATATTATAGTAAAGAAAGGAATAATTCTTCGATCCTCAACTCATGCAAGCACGTTAATATAAATACAATATACAATACAAAACCTCAAACCTAAGCCTCTCTTACCCGCAATTCATGGGCAGACGCTCAAAGCAAACTTGGGATGTCTTTCGATTTCTAATAAAATAGTACAAAAATAAGATCTTTTCCTTTTTTATCTCAAATTGTTGCTAAGGAATAAATCAAAATCTAATCTTTACATATATTTTCTTTCTCGCTTCCCTCTTCTTTTTTTTTTACAGGAACACAAAAAGAAAAAAAGAAAGGGCAAAGAGCGACGAAGGAAGGGATGGGAAAATACACAGAATTATTAGACGCTTGCGCGAGAATTGTGTGCAGGTTTCAGTCCCATTGCCCTCAAACTGCGAGGATGTATTACCATCCGCCGGCGGAGAAGAACGGCCGGCGCGCCAGGGATGCGGCGGCGATTGGCCGCTGCGCGGTGGAGGCTGGTGGTGGTTCCAAGAACATCGTTGGTTTTGACAGCACTGATTTCATTCTTTCTACCGTCGTGTCCTAAAATAAAACCACAGCGTTTTTTCATGTTCAATAACGTTTTTACGGTTTTTGGAGCCGTAATATCTCCTCTCAATTTTATTTTATTTTTGTCGAGTCCTGTAAAAAATGATTTGATTTATTTCTTTATTGATGATCCATGGAAATCTCTCTCTCTCTCTCTAACATTCTTCTTCCAAGTTCTAACATGCGCGGAGATGGCAGACTCTCAAGACATGGATTAAGATTCACACCTTAAAAAATGCTTAAATACAAACACTAATGATCCGATTTATGATTAAAATCTGCATTACATAGAGAATGATAACATCTGCATTACTTTGAAGGAGAAAAAAAAAAAGCATCTTGTTATGTTTTTTGTTACGTGTTTACTCGTCGAAAGAGGGGGAAAAAAAGACCAAACTCGTCGAAACTCATATATATAAGCTCAAAGTAGCGAATTCTTTACACATAAAGAAACACAATCCAAGGAAAAAAAAGTGCTTCTGCTTCATCAATCACTTCACAGCTTCAGGCGCAGAATTACAGTACGGCGTATGCAAACAAACAAGCTTCGTACTCGTCAAACACGCCCCAGCAAAAACCGCCCCGACGAAAAACCCCACCAAGCTCTTCCTCCTATCCAACTTCACTGCCCTTCGTATAATACTCCCAAAGCAAGGAAAAAGCCCACCGCAAGCAAACACCATCAAATGATCAAGCCCACTATAGTCAATCCCCGCAAGAATCGCCCCTATAGCAGAAAGAGGGCCCACAAACCCAATAAGAGCCGCCGAGAGCAGCGACCCGTGCCAGCTGTCGGTCGCCCCGAATATACAGCTGGCGACAGCCGCCCCGCGGGGAAACCCGTGGAGCGAAGCGGGCAATACCATGTGCCTTCCCAGCCCATAGGCCTTGGGTGCAGCCACGCCCAAGGCCAGCCCCTCGGCCAAGGCGTGGAGGGCTATGGGCAGGCAAGATAAGATCGATTGAAGGGTGATCGAGCTTATGCTGAGGCCCGTGAATGATGATAGCGTGTTGGCTGCCGAGGTTTTCTTGCGGGCTTTGAGCTTCGTGGCGTTGGAAATGGATAGGTGGACGAAGGAGAAGCCCGTTAGTAGGAGGGAGAGGAGGGGCAAGATGGTAATTTTGGAGGATACGAGTAGCTGAAGTGGGCGCCACGCTCCCAGGACGAATGCTATGCCCGAGGCTAGGCCCGTGAGGAGGGAGTGTTGGAGGTGGAAGGCGAGGGCCGAGGAGACTAGGGCTATCCCGCCTAGCAATGGGCCGAGGCCGAAGAGGAGGGAGACGAAGAAACCCGATGCATCTTCTGGGCTGTGTTTGCGTTGACAATAATGGAAATTTGGTAAGTTATAGCACAGAGAGAGAGGGAGAGAGGGAGAGCTTACCTGACGTTGTGGCTGAAGTTTTCGAAAACAGAGCCGAGGGCTTCCATGAAAGCCACGGAGAGTGTAGCAGCAGATGCAACGTGGGATGGAGGAGCTTCCTAGGATTGAAAGGTTGGACTTTTAGGACATCGTAAGAATCTTCTATGGATGAATAGGTCGTAGGTCAGTCAGAGAAGTAAGTAACTACTACCTTGAAGGCGTCCGGGAGAACCTCAGCCATAACCATCCAAATCATGCACCCAGCTGCAAACCCCGTGGCGAACGGTAGGAACTTGTTGAAGGCATCGGCGAAGACAAACGAAGGAACAGCTACGAGGGGCTGCAACAAAGTTAACGAAATCGTACTGTTTAAAAATCGAATCCAAAGAGAAACAGAGTGGTTTCAATCTCCTTAATGTGATCGAGTCTCTAAAGACGAATATACCTGAGGAAGCGATGTAATTACGCTCCAAAGCATAGCGTTCTGAGGCGATACTCCCCTTGATGCGAGGACCATACTCACGGCCAGTCCCTCGGGTATGTTGTGCACCGCAATGGCAAGAGTGACCAATAATCCTTGCGATAAGCCCCTCGATCCAGCGAAGGAAACGCCGACGCCAGAGCCCTCACCGAAAGAATGAAGGGTCATTATTCCAACTACTAAAATGGCTTTAGCAGCTTCAGCTCCTTTAATATCCAACATGCTAACTTCACCATACTGCTCCAAAACCTGACAATCAAAAAAGCAATATGCAGAAATAGTAAATATTCACAAATTCACAATCCCAGATGAATACGGTTGATAGAAAGGAGTTGCAGCAGCTTCAGCAAATCAAGAACTACTAGAAATAAGCTTAATTCGTATCAAGAAAGAGCCATATACCTTCTTGCAAAACCATATGAAAACACCGCCAGCCAAGATACCGAACACAACCCAGCTCCCACTTCCATGGCCTTGGCCTTCTTGGATAAGGTCGAAGCTAGCAGCGAGCATTACCCCGGCGGCTACTCCATTGCATATTCCGGCCAATTGTGGATCGAGTTCTAAGAAGAAGAACGGTATTGCACCCAAACCAGTTGCTGCAGCCATTGCAAGAGTGCACAAGGCAACTGTTGACACAGAAACTCTAACGTTCTGATTTACGGTTCCATCTTCGATCTTGTCGGGATTAAAATGCTCGGTGCCAGACCCGTCTATGACGCCTTGCCCAGCATTCCTATGAGGAGCAGTTACTCTTTTCTGTCGAATTTCACTATCGTGCTGGGCTGTAACGATATGGCTAGATAGGGCAATCAAGAGAGCGAATGCATAGATATGTGTTACTCTGTACCGCAACTTTTCCATACTTACACCACCGAAAAGGATAAGTGTTAAGTATAAGATCGTGTATTTAAGACAACGAAAATGTGACCAAATAAGCGCTTCTGTGCAGCCAAAGAGCAAGAGAAGTGGTGATCAGATAATGCTCTTCAGCCAACACCTTTCCACGGATAAGACTTAAGTAATAGTCATATTTAATAGCTTATCTCGACCATAGAACTCGCCTATGGAGGTTCGGCCAATAGTCTAAGCACACTCAATGGTTCCTCTGCCGAAAAACAAAGATACATATGAGCAGAACACAATTCCAAAGACGTACAAGAATAAATGACACTGCTCCAAATGATAAAAAGTTTTCAGTATAGAGCAAGTAATCAGTTATATATGGAGGGAAACATTCAGATAAGCGGGACGATACTAATACAAACAAGGAAAAATTAAAAAAAAAAAAAGAAATTGGTTTCAAAATATTCAACTCTATCATCTCATCAAGAATCATGAGACCCCGAAACCCAGATTACCGAAATACAAAGGAAAAGGAAAAATAATTATCTCATATGATCAAAAGGTTGCATCTTGAAGCGATTACAGAAAATTCTTCTCCTATAAAATCCTCCAAATAAAACCCCCAAAAGTCGCATATCCAAGAGCTGGCAAGCACAATCTGCAATAGTTTACACGCAAAGCAGACAGAAAACCCACCTTCTCTTAACCAATCAAGAATGGCTAAATGGGAACAGGCGATTTGCTTTTGCTTCTCTAAATAATTCTTGCCTGGATTTTGGGTTAAAATCAGAGGTAGGGATTTTACCGATATAATGAATACCTGAAGTTGAAAGAATAGCGAAAGACTAAATCAACCCTCCCTTTTTTTTAATTTTTCTAGCAATTTATTTTTATTTTCTCTCTTTACGTTTATCTCCATTTCCATCATTAATTGAACACGTTAGTTTCTAAAGAGAACGAAATAATAAATTGACGGCCAAAATTGGTATTAGAGAAACGAATATGCTTTGATGGTTTAATCTTATGTCTACCGTTGGATTAGAAAAAGGAAAACTATGAGCCCTCCCCACTGTTTCATCATTCATACGTAGTTCTTTCTTTCCTTCTTTTGTCAACTGTCAACGAAAGCTACGTTTTTTTAGTGTATTAAATTGTTCATTTATCAACAGCTAAGCTATAGCTAACACGGCACGCTATGTCAACGAAGCATGCCATACTTCTCAAAACGTCATCGTTTCAGCTGTACTCTTCTCATGTTGAGGATAAACCAGCAGCTTTGATCATGAAACAGATACAATTTGAAGTCATGAATTGTACATCTGTTCTTCCTTCATACTTTAGCTTGTTCAAGTATAGAAAGCTTTGCCATGGATGCTAATGTACGAACTTCGTATGGCAAGAACTGAGATAGAAGCAACTTACCAGTTTCCCCACTGAGCTTTTTTTCCGTTCAAAACGATTCGTTCTTGCGGGCGAAAAGCACATAAAACGAACGAATCGTATCTAATCACAATAATGGGGACGAAATCCACATAGCAAATACCATAATAGACGGAGAATAGCCCCCAATTCAAGAAAAAACAGAGTCATGGACAGTATAACTACGAACATCTCGACAACATTCTTGAACCACCAATCTAAAATCCAGAAACTAATCCAAGTAGTAAACACAAAAGAAATGTGATTCGAAGGAAAATCTTTAAACTCTGAATCGTAACATTGTCTGAAGCAGAGTGGTACGCAAGTCAGATAAATATAGGCTAGCACCACAGACTCATTCATACACTAAAAATGGAGACGGCCTTACTCTAATCAAGAAGCTCAAACTCGTCTTCTCTCAAGTGGGCAGAGAATTTTGCAGGTTTAACATCGGCCTCAAACTCCACCTTACACGGCAAGTTAGCAGATAACCTCTTCCCTTTATGAACGCCAACGTACGTAGCGCTTCAGCACGCCAATCTTCCCCGTCAAATCAACCTCGGGCGTTTTAGGAACGTGATACACCTCAAGGGGAACTTTGACCTTCACCTTGGCACCGATTTTCGATTCGGCCTTCTTCAGCTCCTCGACATCCACGCTGCCAAGAGTCAGAGAATTGGAGATTTGAGCTGAATAGCAAGAACAAGACGACGACGGCAGGTTCTCGACCATCGGAATGGGTTTCGCGGGGCTGAAATGGGTAAAATCACGACGTTTTCCGACGAAAGATTCCATCTTGGAGGTGGGAGAGCAGAGGATCGAAGACAAGACAGACGGCGAGGCGGGCCAGGCGGCCATGATTTGCTCTTCTGTTGATTTTTCGCCCGATGTTTCGGAGAGACGAAGACGACAAATCTATTTGGGCTTTATCGATCTTCAGATTTGCAGACTAGTTCTTGGATGTTTCGGACAAGCCCACTGCCTTTTTTTGAAAAAATTTATGTTTAATTTGTATAAAATCAACAGTACATTTTAAAACGGAAGCCATTAATACACAGCAGCTTCTCCCTATATTCTTCTATAAAACCAGCGATTAATTAACAGTGGAAAAACTCAGTTCAACGATCAGCAACTTGGGACAGAACCAAGCTTCAAATTCTGCACCGAACGGTGGCTGCAATAAGCCTCAACTCTATGTCCAGATTCTGCATTGTTCGAAGCAGTTAGCAACACATTCTCCATCATGAGATTTCTGCACGGAACTGTCTCACTACAGTTGAAGTTTATGGCCGTCTTTGAAGCGCTCGTTCCTCTGATATTCCTGTATAATACATTCTCTATCTGCACAGCTGATGTCTGAAGCATCCAAGCAAGAAAGAATCAATGGCCAATAGTTAGCAATCAAGTGATGATATCACAGATACTAAAAAGGGCTTCAAAGCTCACATCTTTATCGCATTTCTTGTTCTTGTCGCAGTAGTACTGGTTTATGATTATGGGATTCGAAACTTCCCTCATGTCAATGTCTTCGAACGCAATATTCCTCGCAGTTCCACGCCCTCCCTGCACGTTAAACGCCATAGCCTTTGTATCGTTTTGCTTCTTTGCGTGCGTGCGTTTTCGTAACATGTTTGAGAAATTACCTGCCATGTCTTTATTCTTACGCCATTCGTCGTGCCACTCAGCTTTACTCCCTTGACAAAGATGTCCGAGACGTGATTCTCAGTGTTGTCTTCCCCTAAACTCCCAATGCTGGAAAGTGGAGATGGAGAGTTAGTTAAACTTCCATTAATCTTTCGAACTGTCCTGCATTTGCATGTGTTTATGTGTGTGAATGAATACGTACGTACCTTATTCCATGACCAGGCCCGCAAACTATGTTCCTCACTTCGACGTTCCTCGACCCATTCACTATGGAGACACAGTCATCGCCTGCGATACACGTACGAATTTTTCATCAGTCCTAAGCAAGGAAAGATTCGCTGCAAGTAGTTCGTTCAAGGGCGATTAAGTCAACTAAAAACCTGTCCTAATTACGGAGTCGAGGATTCGAAGGTTGACTGTCCTCGTCACGTGGACCCCATCCGTGTTGGGGCTCGTCTCGGGCGCCGATATGTAAAGGGCAGAAGCCTCTATTTCATGGCTGTCCTGAAAGTTTAAGTGCATCTGCTGCGCATTCATCAGCTTCAAATTGCTCAGTCTCAAGTTTGAGCAGTTGCTGAATGTTAGAGCCTGCAATTTAGAAGAAATGCTTTCTTTCTTTCTTTCTTTCTTTCTTTCTTTCTTTCTTTTTTTCACTTCATTGAGTGAACGGTGAGAACAATCGATTCATATTTACCGTTGGGGCGCTCTGTTTCTGACAGGGCTCAGTTTTCTTGATCTTGCAAGAATTCTTCCACCACACTTCTCCATTACCGTCGACCGTTCCTCCGCCGAAGATTTCCATGTTCCTTACGTCCTCGAATTTGATCCATAGCCTTCTTGGGAGATCGTACATAACTGGGAACGACTTGATTGTTCCTCGAACCTGCAAAAAAAGGGAAAAAAAAATGGTTTAAAGAACGTATTTTTATCTGCGTGGGAAAAATCGAATGGAACTATTTTAACTCGCCTCCATCGACATGCTAGATTTGCACGGGCCCGAAAAGTTGACGTTCTTCACATAGTAAGTCCTGTCCTTTGGTACGAGGATGTTTGCTGATACCAGAGAATTGCATGCTGTGTCCCAAGCTTTCTTAAGCGCCTGCAGAAGGAAAAGATATATGAAAATTAACGTTGGACAACCTCAACTACCAACCATCTACTCATGAAAGAAAGGGAAATAAACAAGAAACTGAATCTACGACCCATGACTAAAGAAGGTGATTATACCTGAGAATTATCTGTTTTTTCGTCGGCTATAGCTCCGAAATCTTCGATATTCAGCACTTGCTGCTGCTGAGTATTATTACCAATGGTGGCCTGCTTTTTTGCATGGGTGTGGTTATGGGAGTGTTTCTTTGAATGCCTTCTGTGTACGTTTCTGCTGAAGGACGAAGGAGAAGAGCATAGTAATAGAACAAGTATGAAAACTAGGATAACTCTTGCCCTCATATCTTCCAACGTACGTAGAAATTTCTCCTTCTGTGTGTTTTTTTAGCTTGAAAGGATAAATGGAGTGGTGGGCCAAATCTTGTAATAAATATGTATCTTTGTTCTTTCTCTTGCGATGGACTAGATACGATTGATGATACGTAGCATTTCAAGTGTATGTGTATATATAGTTGCAGAAATGTATGGATTTTAATGCATATTATTTTTGTTTCAAAGCTTATACCAGATCTAATCTGGCGTTGAAGAAGAAATTGAAATTCAGGTAATACTGCAACTATTGAAGAGGTTACATAGTAATGCTTTGTTTCCCAACACACATGCCTACTCTTTAACAGTAATAAAACATGCGCACGAAATGGTATTATTATTATTATTAATATTCTTTTTTATATTCTAAACTTTGCCAATCTGTACTGTTCTGTTTTGGTGAGAAGAGAACAATAGCAAACAAGAAATATATATTTTTGTAATAAGATAGATATACATGAAAGCCCACATATTTTTTTTACATGCATGCGTGACATTTTCATTAATTGCAAGATATGATTACATTCTTAAGATCTGTAGTCAAAATAATATGTTAAGCCACCAAATGTCAAACCTTAAATCCGTTTTTAATTCCTATTTCAACTTCTTAGTTCTAATTCCACAGAGCTGAGTTAAAAAATTTGGCAAGAGTCAAAACATAATGAGAAGTTGAAATAAGAAATAGTCAAATCTCTATATTGGTGTGCCTAATGCGTTACTAACTGTACGAGGATGTCAAACAATAGGGGGGGAAATGCACGATCTCTGTGTTTTGTAATTTGTTACGACGAAAAGAAAAGCAGCCATGATTTATATTATGCGAAATGACTACACTGCCCCACAATTTCTAATTTATTAAATCTTGGTCCGGGTCGAACAATTACAATGGGTCAAGATTAATCAGAGGGCCCAAATCTTTATTCGAGGGAAGGGCCCGAAATTGAACGAGTAGCTTTTATAGAAGTCTTCATGCCCAGAAAAAGCCCATTTATCGTTTTATCTAAATTTTGCAATGACGGGTTTATTTAGCTGTACAATCAAAATTTAATTCAGATTAATTCATTAGTCACATGATCTAAGCCCAATAAAAGAAAATAAAAAAATTAAGAAACAGTGGATAATCTAATCTAATCCCTAATCTTTTGCTAATTAAATAAAAATCGAAAGAAAAATTGAAGGGCAATCAATCTTCTCCGGCTAGCAAAGCGAAGGAGAATCACAGATCGAACACCAATAGTCCCTCAGAAATAATGCCTGTTTTCTGCATCGCATGATTCATTATCCACTCAGAGAGAGAGAGAGAGAGAGAGAGAGAGAGAGAGAGAGAGAGTGGTTCCTCAACCTCTCATCAGCCCCAGCAGCAGCTGGGAAAAGAGGGAGCACCAAAAGATTATGCGCGCGAATCAGATTACTAAATATTTCATCACAGGGACCATTTTTACGTTTCAAAGCTCAGAAGAAATCACCACATTTTATTCGAGGGAAGACGACGACGACTGAGCAAGTAAAATTATTATCCTTTGTGAGGACGACGGCGGCAGGTAGAGAGAGAACATATAATAATTATATAAATATCTAGGGTTTTCAGTTTAGCCCGTCTAGTTAGCTTAAATACCATCTAGACCCCGATTAACAAACTCGGGTTAAATTAAAATTAGGGAGAGTTTTTTTCTTACACAAATTGACAGATGGGCATAGCAGTGGCTTGTCACTGCAAAATCTACTGCTGCTTACACCACTCTCTGGACTTATTTTACCTTAGAAAAATCGTTGTGTGGAAAATATGAAAGAGGATTAGGAAGAAAACAACCGCTGTTAGAAGTAGGTGGCCAATACCAGGATAACTCCAACGATGTCAAAATTGTTGCGATTCCTTCCATTATTGATCATTCGAAATCGAAATTAATAACAGGGTTCTGCAATAACCCTTAAACTACTTTCAAATTAAAGCTTTAGAGACCGTTTTTCTACATGAGATGAATCCAATCCACCTCAACACACACGTTAAGGTATCATTACAGCTTTGTAGCAGACAAAAGGATACGTTATCTTCATATTCCCGTCAAGGGTAATGAAATCAAAATAAGAGTCAATTCGCAGATCGTTAAAGGAGGGACACATATCTTATCACGAATTAATGCCTTCCCTGACGGGAAAAGGCGATAACTTGCACGGAGAGAGTGTGATGATAACGCGCCTATAACCCACATGATCAAAGGTACCGTTTTTATCTTTTTGTGCTTGCTTTACTTTAATTTTCGATCGATGATAACTAAGAAACGGATTGTCTGTATTATAATAAGAAATCCGATCACTCATGGCAAAGAAATCGTCAGATGAAGAACTAGAAAGCATGCAATTTGAAAATTGACCATGGCCTGCAGCCCTTTTGATTTTTTCCACTCTCGAATTCTCCTTTTTCGAGCTCATTGGCGGATTTCAAATCATTTCAGAACTTGATTTAACGTTCATTGACATCCGCGAATTATATTTACCACACGATTATTGTAATAAGTAGTTATGTTAAATTATAGTATTGTAGCAGCAACAATAGATAAATAAATAGGTGGCCTCTCGCTTCTCTCTTCCGCAAGAACCCTAATCTAAAAACAGAAAATCCTTCTCCCCTAACCTCCATAGTGAGGTTAGGGGAGTTCATCAGTTCTTTTTTCTTTTTTGCCGTTCTTTTTCTTGCTTTGCACTTGGTTTTTTAGTTTTCTTTATTCTCCCTTTATGGGAGCTTTAGTCTTCCTCAATGGAAGTTTTCTTACCCCTTTTTGGGGTCTTCTTCCCCGTAATGGGGTGTTTGTTCTCTCTCTTGAGAGACTTGAGTATCTTTGGTGAAGAGTCTTCATTCTCATTTGTGGGGGGAAAAATTTTCACTTTGGATGTTCGGGATTTTGGTTCGCAATGTTCGTAGGTCTGACCAATAGAGGTTCTTTCACCATATCGAAGACAAAGCTATTCTCGAGTTCGCGCTCATCGTCGTTCGCCGAAAGTTGTAGTCTACGATATTTGTTTTTACTAGCCACCATCGATGTGGAGTTCTAAATCTAAGTGTTGTAGAAGTTCGAGTTTTGGTTGTGTTTGGTTGAATAGTTTTATGTTTGCGGTATTTTGCCTTGGTTGGATTATGTTGCTCTTGGTTGCTCCTTATGTCAGTATGTGGGACTTTGTCTTTACCGGTTGGTCATTGTCGCCGGAAAGACCCTTTGGGTTGTTTAACCCACGTAACTTTCTTTTGATGAATGAAACAGCTAGTTATCGTTGGAAAAAAAAAAAAAAAAGTAGTTATGTTAAATTGCAGTAAACGAGGTAAGAGATCGCAGCATATGTTTGTTTATTCGAAATACTGAAACAAAAAGGGTTAGTCGGCCAAATCACCCTTTTCCACGACCCACTAAATGGGCCCCACTATCCATGCCTCTCTTTTCCTTTTCCTTTTTTTTTATACGTTGATTTCAAAGCAATCTCATTTCATCTTCATCTGCATTTGGGGTTCATTTCCATCTCATTCCATAGAGAGAGCGAGCTGCTAGTGCTCTAGATCACATACGACACTGATGATGCAAACAAAGTAGACACAGATAACAAGTCTACTATTTCGGTCTTTCTTAGGTTTCTTTTTTTTCTGTAACCTTATTATATTATATATAAAGAGGACGTTAACCTACATCTTTATCTGTCTGCTGCTACTCACATAAATTTACTGTAAAAAGAAATGTGAAAAAGTATCTGTATCATGGAGGAGACTAGTAGTCATTCAGATTTTATGGGTTTCTCTCCAAACTCTTAGTTTTTCGAGCAGTAGATCTGCAGAACGAGTGTTCCACGCTGATTAAGCCTCGTCTTCCGTTAAAGTTCCGAGCTTTACGAGGTTTTTCTTCCCTTTTCTTTTTGTTAATTTTTCAACTTAGTTCTCTTTCGAGTTAGCGTTGACTTCAGTTTGAAGTGGCCAGTTCATGTTTGCCGTTTCGTTTTAGAAAGAATGATGATTTCTAAGGAGGATCGCATTTAGTTTATGTTTTCCTGTATTTTTGTCCGAAAAATTTCCTTTCTGAATTCCGTGGGAGGTTATGGGGAACAATCAATGTGGTTTTTTTCCTTTTATCTTTCGGAAATGGATAGCTAGATTCTATTCTTGGGTACATATTCACTACTATGATTTGTCTCCCTGAGTTTATCTTCGATTCTTTAGCCTTGCAAGAGAAGAGAGAAGATTTCGCCTTTTTCTTATATAGAAAAGGGAATGTTCTGTTTATATCACGCTCCTCAATTTCATCTCTTTGACACCAACCTCTTATAAGTAGTCTATTTTCCTTTTGTCGTAAAACAGTCTATCAAAGGTGAAGTTTCTAATTCCATCATAATGATCTTCTCTTCTCTTCGCAGTTGATTCGATAAAAAAGAAAAGAAACAATGAATTCTTCCCCTTCAAACCTATCAACGGACGCCGAAGATTCCTTCGCAACCCTCATCGAACTCGCCGCGAACAACGACGTCGAGTCGTTCAAGTGTTCCCTCGAGCTCGACCTATCCTCCGTGGACGAGCCCACCCCATGGTACGTCCGCAGGGAAGGCACCAAGATCATCGCCCAAGAACTCAGAACCCCGCTAATGGTCGCCGCCTCCTACGGCTCCGTCAACGTGCTGCAGCTGATCGTAGCCCTCCCCGAGGTCGACCTCAACCGAGCCTGCGGGCCCACCAACTCCACCGCCCTCCACTGCGCCGCCTCGGGCGGCTCCCCCGACGCCCCCACCGTGGTCCGTCTCCTCCTCTCCGCCGGGGCCGACCCTAACGTCAAGGACTCCCAAGGTGTGAAATTTCATAATTGGGCACACATAAGTTGATGGGATTTCATTCCTAAAACCAATTGGTGATATGTGGAGTAGCCCACCAACTTATTTAGGCAACTTCGTCTCAATTATACTATGCGGGACATGTGTGACTTATTAGGGTTTCTATTCTTAACGCAAGGTCGAAAGCCCGTCGACGTCATCCCGCCCGCCTCCAAGGCTCTCCTCCTCCTCGAGGACCTCCTACTCGGGCGAAATTCCGGCGAGCCTCCGGCGGGCAGGAGGCATTTTCCGGCGGACCCGTCGATGCCCGACATAAGGAACGGGGCGTACTCCTCCGACGAGTTTCGGATGTACTCGTTCAAGGTTCGGCCGTGCTCGAGGGCGTACTCCCACGACTGGATGGAGTGCCCGTTCGTCCACCCGGGGGAGAACGCTCGGAGGCGGGACCCGAGGAAGTTCCACTACAGCTGCGTGCCTTGCCCCGAGTTTCGAAGGGGGTCGTCGGCGTGCCGCAGGGGAGACATGTGCGAGTACGCCCACGGCGTGTTCGAGTGCTGGCTCCACCCGGCCCAGTACAGGACGAGGCTGTGCAAGGACGGGCTCGGGTGTAGTAGGCAGGTGTGCTTCTTCGCGCACGCTCAAGACGAGCTCAGGCCGCTGTACGTCTCGAGCTCGCCGAGGGGCGGCGGCGGCGGGTTTATGGATATGGCTTCTGCTCTGAGCGCGTTTCCTCGTTCGCCGCCCACGTCGCCCTCGTCGTCGGGGTGGGCCCACGGGAACGTTACCGCCCTCACCCTCCCGGGCGTTGGCGGCGGCAATCTGCAGTCGAGTCGCCTGAGGTCTTCGTTCAACGCCAGAGATATTCGGACGGAAGATTTCGACGGCCTCGATGAGATTTTTTCGGAGGGAGGAGTGTTTTCTCCGAGGTCGGCGGCGCGCAGCAGCGCATTTCAGCAGCAGCAGGCGGTGCTTTCTCCCATAAACACGGGCCATTCTCTGCTGCTGTCGAGGGTGCCGTCGCCGAGGAACTTGGAGGCCACTTCGCCTTTTGCGAGTGGGGCCCACAGGGAAAAAAGCCATCTTCAGCATATGAGAAGTAGTAGCAGTAGTCTGATGATGAGCTCGAGGGAATTAGGGTTGTTTGAGAACGATGCATCCTCTGATTGGGGATCGCCGACGGGGAAGGCGGATTGGTCGATAGGGGGAGACGATCAGAGCCGATTGAAGACGTTACCGTCTCCTTACGGCAAGAAAAGGCCCGACTTGACTTGTTTGGTCAAGGAAGAAGAATCGTCCGAGATGGCTCGGGAGAATAGCGTAGCTGCTGCTACAGTTTGTACGTCTTCGTCGGCAAACGCTGAGCAGCAGATCGATCGTAATACTGTTTTAGGAGCTTGGCTCGATCAGCTAGTGGTTTGAAGCTGAATTTGATCTGCAGTTTTTTTTTTTTTTTGCTTTCGGCTTTTATACGGTATAATTAATTAGTTATGACTGCTTGCGTAGATATAAAGAAAAAATGAAATAGGTCGATGTTTTTGCTCCGTCGTAACTGGTGGCAAGGCAAATGTTTCCGGCCAGCGGAGTAGCTTCAATGGTACTTATATGTTTATTATTGTTTTTTTTTTCTCTCCATCTCCACTCCAATATGTATTGTGTATTTAAGAAAAGCTTGTATTATTATAAATGAGTCTATTCAGTAGGGTTGCGTTTGGATTGGCGTATTTGGACGAAAAATCGTCAAACTCGACTTCTAACTTTTTGTTAAAAGATTAAAAAAATACAAAAATGAAATAAAAACAAACTCGTAGGATGACTTCGAGCTTTTGAGCACCTACGAGTGAGCTCGAGCCGGCTCAATCGCTAGCCCGTCACGAGCTCGCGCCGGTTCATCGAGCTAACGAGTCAGCTCGACTCATCCATCATTATTTATTATTATTATTATTATTATTATTTATTGATATTATTTATTATTATTTGCGAAAAACTCATTGCCGACTCAACTTCGGATTTCGAAAACGGACCATTTGACATGGAATTTCAAATCCGACAAATAATAAGTGTTTCGATTTGACATCGGATTTGACCGAAATCCAAATCCAAATCCAAATCCACTCAATTGCCAAACGGTAGATTTGGGCCAAATCCGGATTTCAAATCGAAATCCGGAATCCAAACGGGGCATAGATGAATTTAGTTGACTTCCTCCCTCGGGCTATCGATCCATCAATCAGCATACCTAATCTCATAAACTGACAATGGATTTTTAGTTTTCTATGGAGTCGGTTTATATCAAAGGGGATTTTACATAAAAATATCTATTAATATAAAAAATTAGCAAGTCAGTAGTATCATATCAATATTTTTTTACATGCAGGTACTTATCATAATAAATTTTTACACATTGGTATCTGCCCACCGGTCATCATATCAAACATTTAAGTACCATAGAGAAGCGTATTGTGGTATATAGTAAGCCGCAAGGTATCGTATGGAACGTATATAAGTTACATATATGGGTATCATATAACTGCGTGACGTGGTACGCGATACACGTAAAAAGGTACGTCAAGACCGGAAAATTGGTACGAACAGTCGAAAGGGTACTTATATAAAAAAATTTATGACATGAGTAACTGATTGCAAATTTTTTAGACAATTAGCTATTTTTCTATATATTCACCTATATTAAATTTAGGGGTCATTATTACACGAAAAGGTCAATGATTATGATGTTACCTTGATACGGATTGGATCGAATTTTGTGAGTTGTAATGACTTGGAGATGCAATGCATCATGTTGTGTATGACGACAGTCCGTTGGTTTCTTCAGACATGCATATTTTTGGCGTTCTCGGATTTAATTTCATTTTGTCGACCTTAAATATCAATAAATTGGTAATAATCAAGTCAGATGCAATAAGAGATGAGATTATTGGATGAGAAGAGAACAAATGAAAAGCGAAGTCAATGACCACCAAATCCTTATTACTGATCATTTTCCACGTTGGCGGCTACTTTATCAAATGGAGACTTTTAATAGTTTATAGATCTCTACTTGCCAAATTAGTAGATTATTTTGAAACTCGCCATCATGTAATATACAAAAAAGAAAGTGTAATGTAACGACAGATAGACCACTTCCTCAATATTTAAAGAAACAAAATAGAAAAATTATGTTACATCGAGTAAAAAAGTAGAAAAAAATGGGTAGATGCTAGAAAAAGAAAACACAAGCTTACGACACAATATATGCATGTAGACATATATTTCACAATTATTAATTCTTCTTAATGTAATTTCCCAATTAATGATCTTCTTTTCCATCGTCACGACTCGGATAAACCACGTAGCAAGTATACTCCAAAATCCCATAATTCTCCTTGGCATCAAACGACAGCGTATTAGAGATCGAATACCCCCTCGCCATACGAAATACGCCGGTGCCGCCCACCACCGGCAGCTCGCGGTCGGTGCTGTTGATAGGGTTCCGCCCAACGACGCAGAGGCTGCTCCCCTCAAATTCGCCGGCGGTGAAATAGAAGTTGAGATTCATAGTAAGGGCAGACTCCTTCTCTATGCCCGTAAAAGTAATCATCCCCTGAGCCCGGCCCAGCACCGCCGACGCGCGGTCTGGAGCCGCCGTGATGACGTCGTCGAGCACGCGCACCTGTCCGAAAGAGGTGGGCGAGGCGGCGGTGATGTCAGATCTGGCGACCTCCCACACGGTGGCGTTGGGCCCGCCGAGGGCGTCTTGGAGGTAGAAGTGGAGCTTGGCTGTTTTCTGCTTTGGGTTTAGGAGGCTTAGGAGCTTATCGTCGACCTCCTCCGCCGTCGTATTAGGGTTTGGGCCTTCTCGGTGGTGGCTGTGGCGGTGGAGGTGGTGGTGGGTGTCGTCGTGGTATATTTCTTTGACCGCTTCTACCATTGAATGGAGCTTTTCCATGGTTGAACTATGAAATAGTTGGAAGTTTTGTTATTATTTGTTAAGCTTTCTTAATGGAAATGGTTGTGTATAAAGGGGTTTATTTATATTACGAATTACGATCACGACGGCTTTGTGTGTATGTGATTTATATATAAATATACTATACCTAATATTAGCTTCCATGATGATGAATACTCCATAACATGGGATTTGATTAAATTGATTAAAACGTGATAATCGTACATAGATATGCAAATGTAGGTTTCATGTGCTTTCGACACGTGTCCTACTCTATTATGAAATATATTTAATATAAATATAATATTATGAAGTTCCCACTATGTTCTCAAAACCACCCACTTAGAGGTGTTCAGACCGTTTGAAACCGTAACCAAACCCTAATCGAACCGTCGGTCAACGGTTCCGTTAACTGTGGTCAACGGTTATGGTTACCGATTGAACCGTAACCGAACCGTAAATTATGAAGGTTCGGTTGCGGTTCTTCATTTTCCTAACCGTAAACCGGCGGTTAACCGTCTTTTAAATAATAAGTAAATATATAATTTTATTGCTCTTATCATAATATCCAATGATAATTTCAATTTATTTTTTATTTTGTCAAATATCATAAAATTAACTTTAGAAAACATAGACGAATATTGAGCGATAAACATGATATTTAGAACTAAATGCCTACGACAAATATCCGTCAAAGATTTTCTAATCGAAGAATGAATGTTAATCATAATATTGTTTAATATTTAAGCTGTAATTTATTTTTTAAATATTGAAGGTTATTATATAAATTGTAACTTGGAATGGAAATTTCTTTTTTTACATTTTATAACAAAATATCAGAGTTTTTTACTATATATTTAAATTATTATAAAAGAAAGAAAATTCTAAAAAAGAACTAGAAAAGAAACCGTAAACCGGCGGTTCAAAACCGTAACCGTAACCGGCTTGGCCGGTTCAAAACCGTAACCGTAACCGTGATTACCACAGTTCGGTTACGGTTAGACGTTTTTATTAACCGTAAACCGGCGGTTTATAACCGAACCATAATCGTAACCGTATGAACACGTCTACACCCACTCCATGAATATACTATACCTAATATTAGCTTCCATGATGATGGATACGACTTTTTAGATAAATATTCCGTAACATGGGATTTGATTAAATTGATTAAAACGTGATAATATTAAATTATGTAGTTGTAATGGGAACGACCACCTTCGACTAGTTTTTGTCGTATAAGAAAGAATTGCAAGTGGAATGAATGTATATAGTTTTGAGTTTACACCTTTCGAATTGAACGAAATCATACCATAAATAAATAAAATTACGAGTGTGAATGTGGGTGGACTCGATAAAATTACAATTATTCGTTGTTCATCACTTGAACATTTCCATGGCACATCGTCGAATAATAACAAAAGAATGAAATGAATCAATGTAAGAACAATCCGTTTCTATGATGATTATCAGTAAGAATAAGCTGCCTAACTCAATGATAAGTTGCAAGGCTTTAGGAACCAGAAAGCATCCAAAGCATTTGCAGCATCTTTTTTTCCTCCTCCTCCATTGCTCACTGTATTATCTCCTCGATCCACCGCCCTCCGCCCCTCTATTGATTTCGATTCTTGCAAGATCTGCGAAGAAATTCAGGTTAAATATTACGGGCCTGAGAGATTCATGATAAACTTGTATGGAAAAAACATAGAACGTACTTGTGCGTTGGGCCTGAGGGGCTTAATAGGAGGAGGAGTGCGAGTAGCAGAAAAGCATTGAGGAGTTGGAGGATTGGTTCGTATTGGCATCAATCCTTCTTCTTTTAGGGGCTTAATGTTCTTCACATTCACAGAAATTGGAGTTTGATTCTCTCCGCCGTCTTCGTATCTTCTGTGGGAACGAATATGCTACGATAACGTGAGACGATCAAGAAATGATGAATGAGGAAAGGGTAAGAGAAGTGTTTTACTTTTTCCTTCTCAGCTTCCCCTTTGAACGGCTGCTGCTCGTCTCCACGGCCTCTTTGCTTGGCTCTAACAATGGCTTCCTTTCCTTCTCTTTATCATTCAAATCTTGATTACTATCGCCCATAGAGTGGATAGCAGTCCCCTGTTTTTTCAGAGTAGGCTCAGCAGCACAGTCCTCCTTGTAATCTCTCCGCCCAATTGCCAGTTTTTTCAGCTCATTGCAAAACTCGGACACTTTGTTCAGTAGATCGCCGCCGCCCGGGAAAAGGTTTCGTGCTGACAAAGTAGCTTTGAGCTTCGGCACTTGTTTAGATTTCTTGTCTTCCGTGCTCGATTTAATCATCGGTTTCCTGGACTCGATTTTTCGAGGCTGAGGAGTTGAGAAACTGGGATCTTGATTTTCGCCGTCTTCGACAACAGTTTCGAAATTTGAACCTTTGTTCGATAATAATCCTCTTCGTTTCAGTGTGGCGTCTCTGAGATCATATTGCAACAATTACGAAAAGGTAAGGGAAAAGCAACACAGATTGAGCTGGAAAACTAGGTCAATACCTATTGTTAGTGTCACCAAATGGAGGAATATCTGATACACTAGCTGATCTCTGAAGCTGCAATACGAGTAAATATGAACAAATTGCTAAGCTTGAACATCACCAATCGCTACATGAAAACCAAGGGCAAAAGTAGGTTCTACGAATCCGTGTAACTGAGGATGATGCAGAACGCAGACCTTAGAATTGGACTTTGGTGTCCTCTTTTTCTCGATAGATAAGAAATCTTCAGCAGTCTTGGGATGATTGCAAGCTTTAACAACATACGAAAAAGACGAGATTAGAATCCGAATCGGAGAAAGATCGTAAATTGATGAATGAATGTAGACCTACTTGGACGGCAAAACCAGGCCTGATCGTCGACATCATCATCTCGAGCTGAAAAATCAACCCATTTAGGCGCACTGATGTACTCGTAGAGATCGTCCTTGACAAATCTCGAATCTAGGGTTTTCCAATCGATAGCTGCTGCCTCCATTTTCAGTTATCTCTTTAGGGAGTGATTTCACAATGATTATGAACAGAGGAGTTTTACAGAACGGCGGGGAATGAGATTTCTACTAGAGAAACATTAGACCGTTAAGCCGTGGGTCCCACGCTTCATGTGATGTGTAAATGTTTTTTAATTGTATATTATTTATTTTTTTACGACTATATTAATTGCTTTTCCGACCGTTGGGGGCTTTTCAGTTATTTTCACGCTTGTGATTATTACTATTATCCTAGTTTTGGGCTGCAACCCAATATATACTATTTCACAGTGTCAAGGCCCAAGGGGCTAATTGTAATTTTAAAGCTCTTTTCTTATCTCATCTTCCCAAAGAACCATGCGTTGATGATGATTCTTCTGTGTTTTAGTCGTGCTTCATTCTATAATTTCGGTTTCTGAAAGAAATCTTTGATGTCTTGATGATGTTTTTTCCCACATAAGCTTGATAACAATCAACCAAATTCCCTCATTTTCAAGAAAATCACAATACAACAAAACGGTCTATATCCTCTCTTATTAACTCTTTCCCTCAGATCATCACAGTAGCAACAGCAGTTAAGACCATTACCACACTAAAACGACGAACTAAATCCTTCGAACTCGCCGAGGTCATACCCACAGGTCCAAACGCCGGCGATTGAAACGTCCCAGTCGTGTTCGAACTGCAACGAAAAATTAGACGCACGTTAGAATACGTTAACCGCCATAATATGTTGCTGTAAGAGCCTCACCTTCCCATACTAAACACGCACGAACCATGACCTGCAAAAAATGAGCACAGAGGACCAACTACAGTTAAACTCGATAATCACGACCCTAAATTTTCGAAACAAATAAGAGCTTCACTTACTAGGATCCACGTTTATCAGCATAGCCGTGCCGTCGAAGTCGCAAGTAGCGCCCGACCTACGCATCCTCTGATAATAATCGTTATAAGCGTACGACGCATGGTTTTCCAAAGTATTCGGCGAATAACAGCTCTGCCCCGATTGGATCGCACCGCAGTTCGCCCCGCCCGCCCCGCAGGCCCAATTAAGCCCGTCTTCCAACGAGCCCTTATCCGCGCCGGGCTTCGCCACGCAGAAGCTCGCCGACGAAGAAGAGTTCCTCGACCCGTCTCCGCCCGACAAACTCAAGCCCGCCTCGTAAACAGAGCTACCATTGGCGTAAAGAACGCCCCAGTTCCTCTCCGACACCGGGCCGGGCCTCTTATCCTCGTTGTACAGCTCGTAAACGTACGCAGGAACAGGAACCCCGGGCCTGCCCGGCGGCCCGGAATCGTTAGAAACCCGCCTCACCAAGTTGCTAACGTAGGTGCCCGCGTTGCCCGGGGTGGCGTCGGGCTCGTCGGGCCCTCCGAACGAGGGCCAGCCCGTCTCCGTCACCACTACGGGCAGGCCCGAGAAGTTGAGCGCTGCGATGGAGTAGTACGCGGCGTCCACCATTGCGTCGAACATGCTCGAGTACTTGAGCAGCGTGTTCGGGTCGACTATCTGCTTCACGGGCGGCAACGGCTCGAACAGGGCGTACTCCAGGGGGAAAATCCCGCCCCCCTTGACGTACTCATAGTAAGGGTAAGCGTTGAGCATGAAGAAGGAATCGGTGTTCTTCAAGAACCTCAGAATCTGAAACATGGTGGCGTTCAGGGAGGCGTTGAACGCCGCCGCCGAGGGAGGAAAGGGGCGCGGAATCACGTCCATGGAGTGGGGCGTCGAGACCTTAATTCGACCGTTCAGGTTCGAGGCGACGAGCGCTCTGTGGAGGTTGTTCATCGCCAGCACCAAGGCCGGGGAGGCGTTGGGAAGGGAGGTGAGGACTTCGGTGCCCACGCAGATCGAGGTTATGTTCGTCGAGGGAAAGTGGGCGAGGACGTTGGCGGCGGCCCACGTCGCCGCCGCGGCGGACGATTGCCCGATCCTCAGGATTTGGTCGTTGGGGACGGTGACGGCGACTTGTATGGAGGAGTTGGCGAGGGCGGTTAAGAGGTGGGAGTCGGCGTCGAAGAGTCGAACGTGCGTTATTTGTCGGGATTTTAGGGCGGAGGCGATTTCGGTCGGGGAAGGTGGGTTGGTCATTGAGGTTCCTATGTTCACGCCGACGTATGCGCCTGCGATCGAAAAGAGTGTGAGAACGTTCGTTAGTGGGACCGCTCGAAAAAACGCTGAATTATTACGCGGAGTAGAACTAACGAACCTTTTGCGTAGGGGAGAATTGCGCAGAGCAGAAGGATGGGTTGAATCCATGTTGGAAGCTTCATCAGCTATGGAGAACTGCTGGCCTGAGAATGGCCAGGCTACTAAGGTTGATGTGTTATGCTCCTTCACAGAGAAAAACGATGGAAGGAGGAGAATGAGATGAGGTGAGGAATATAATAACGAAGAAGTGTGATAAAGTTCGAACTTTTTTTCAACGGAAAACCTTTAACAGACATTTAGAGAAAGAAAGGGGAAGATGATTATAGAGAGTGTGAGCCTAAATGAAGCTCCTTTTTTTCTTTTATTAGATTCGCAGGTAAAAGGAAAAGGGGAATAAAAACGAAGGCTTTTAAGGGGAAAAGAGATCTCTTCACGTGCAGTGAACACAAAACTGATTAGAGATCGGAGAATCTCGAGGGTTTGTGGATGTATGAAAGTGAAGAATCTAAAAAGACTTCATAGAAGGCGAAACATTCAAGAAATCTTCAATTTTTATTGCACCTTTCTTTCTTTAATCGAAGCAGAGAAACGCAAAGGGTGTTAGAAGCAATAAACAAACCATTACCACATTAACCACGAGGGTCATAATAACTGCAGAAAAACCATATCTTGATGCGTCGAAGAGTTAGAGCAAGAAAACACAAATGCAAAGAACCACACCGCCATTAAAGTACGGACAAAAACTCAAAGATTATTTTACTAGAAAGTTAAAATCAACTCACCGAGGTTGTTCGGATATAGATGGGTTCACCTCTAGCTCAGTACTATGAAGTCTTTAGGGCTGTAAATCTCTAATGGTCAAAACAAATGAGTGAGAATACTACAGAAGTAGTAGCTGAAGAGAGTGAAGTAGCTCAAGTGTGAAAGTGACTCGTGGAATGCGAAGCAGCAAAGAGAAGATAGTGAGGCAAACGTGGTCGGATAAATTCTTAAGGTTTTATTACAAAATGCAATTAGGAGAAATATCGAATCTTGACAAGATTTCTTCGAATTAAAATGGGTTTTTGCTTTAATAGCAACTTTCCTCGTTCTCGATTATCTAAAAATTGTAGCCGTTTCATACAGGAAAAGGGGGAAAAAAGAAAAGAAAAAGTCAAGTTAATCAGATATGTTTTTTCAAATTTTTATGCAATAATGCTTTTGGAGAAATTTTTTTATTTGAAAAGAATAGAAAAGACGCGTAAATGAATGTAATAATAGGGACCCAAATTATTCAAATCAGACAGCGGAAAAGCAATCGTTGGTCAAGAGTTGTCTTGTAGCATCATGTTACCAAAAACAGCAATTTTTAAACATTTCTTTATTTTCTTTTTCTTTTTAATTCCGAATAGAAAATACATCGTCTACGACAGCTAAAACTAATTGAGTTGTCCACGTGGACTCTTCGTGGACGATCCTCGTAGCCACATAAACTATTGTTGTCGCTTTGCCCAACCGATCCTTCATTTCTTACTAAATTGCAAAAAATGATCTGTCAGTTCAGCTTCAGTATCACGAAACTCCCAAAAGTGGGGCAAATTCACAATAAACGAAACGTTGGAGAACTAACATTAAACACAATATATGGAATTGCCGTGCCATTAATTCAAATTTCAATTCGATAAATTCCCTCGAGTCTGCCCACCCCTAATTCATCAAGAAAAAAATTTGTATTTTAATCATGGAAATCCCTTTTTCAATCACGGAAAATCCCATTTATCACTACAAAAGTAAAAGCATTAAAACTACCACCTTTTTCCTATAGTAAACACTCAACTTCGCATTCATAAAGATATGAAGAACATGCCTCACCATTCTAACATCACATGAGAATTTTTTTTCTTTTTCATGGCAAAACCACAAAGTATTATTTCCCTATTCATCATCCTATGGTTTCTCTTCGGCACTGTGAATTGCAAAGTAAGATCAGATTGTCATATGATAATTGCATCTAAAAAACAAACCATGTTAACATTATCTGATTGCGAAAGTTGTCTGCATTTTCAGGACATTAAATCTTCATGGTGTGTTGCAAAAGACAATGCTAACCTCCTTGCGCTGAACAGCTTTGTTCGAATCAGTTGCAGAAAAAATCCAAATCGATGTAAGATTATTCAGCCCGGCGGGCTTTGTTACGATTCATATTCGAACATGGCAACGTCGACTCGGTCTCAAGCTTCGGTTCTTCTCAACAGAGACTACGCTGATGCGCATGCTTGTAATAAAGAGCTTGGAGTGATCATCCATCATTATCCACGTAAATAACTTCTTGAAAATAATGTGCTGTGTACTGTGCGATTATAAAGAAAACTGATCCATTTTGTTCTGTTTTTTTGCAGCTAGGTCTACCATTGGAAGAGTGAGTTTTGGCTTTCTCTGCTTCCCTCCACTCCATGTATAGAAATCGTGTTTTCTGGGTTTATGTCCAACTTCGATTGTTTGAGCTAAAAACTAAAAAGACATTGAATTGTGAAGAATCTAAATGGGTAATACTGTGAATTTTTATGCAGTTGATTTGGGGGCAGATTTTGGCATATTATGACAGTGAGTGGGCTTTAGTCGTCAAGAAAGAACAATTAATAATAAAAACATTTCAACACCCCATCATCGTCTTCTCCACTCCACCCTCTCGCCGTCATAGAACATGGCTTCAAGAATCTCACGTAGGCTTTCTCTTCATGTCGTCAATAGGTCTCTCTCCGCGAGACCCTATGCTTTTGCAACCCATCAAAGATCAGATCGTTCCTCAAATTCCAACTCCTCTGAGAATTATTCAGTTTCGAACTCCGTTTTTCTCAGATCTGGCACCCAAAATCAAGACAGCGGACAGAGATATGCCGATAAATACCCTCAGAATCGCAAAATCAGTGACGGGTTAGCTGGTCGAAGTCGATTTACGGTCAAAGGGTGCAGCAATTTGAGCCCCAATTTACTCTCAAGCCCTAGAGATCTTCAGATCCCTTGCTACCCTACGTGCTCAAAGGTGAGGTTTTTATCGACCCAAAGCTCAGGTAATGAGAACCCCAGCGAGCATCCCAGCGAAACCCCAGAATTCAAGCACCAAGAAATCACAGGGCCAACCGTGGAGCGAGATCTGTCAGCCCTGGCCAATGAGACGAGGCAAGTCCTTGAAACCATGATGAAGACCATTTACAGCTTGAGCAAGGTTCTAGCAGGTTTGGGACTCGTCCATTTAGGTTTGGGAGCTTGGATATCTTACAGCATGGGCGATTCGATCATCCCCGAGGTGTCGATTCAGAGCTTCCTCGGCTTTGGATTGCCCTTCTCACTGGCATTCATGTTGAGGAGGTCACTGAAGCCCATGTACTTCTTCAAGAAGATGGAGGAACAAGGGAGGCTTCAGATTCTGACCCTTGCGCTTCAGGTTTCCAAGAATTTGAACACGTTTTTCGTTCGTGTTCGTGGGGTTTCTTATCTGTGCGTCGCTGGTGGAGCTGTTGGCCTTGTTCTAGTTGTGTTGAATAGGTAGACTTGTAGGTGCCAAGTTCTTGATTTTTTGCCTTTAGTTTGGCTTCGATTTCATGAACTACTACTAACAATAAGAGCACGAGTTTCGATTCGTTCATTTGCGATCGTATAAGCCGAAAATCGAAGAAGAAGCACACATGATGTTAGATCATAACCAAAGTTTGACAATTGGAATAAGGTATCTCGATTTGGTGAAATGGAAAGCAACCCCAATCTTTAACTCAGATATATATGAAAAAAAAGCCCAAAAAACTGCTAAAAACACCCAACACTGAATCAGAAAGTCTCAAGATAATCCCAAAAGGAGAAACAAGAGAAGTATCAATGTATTGTCTGCAACTTTCACTGTTCTTGGGCACCGACAGAACGTAATTACTGATTAGATGTTAATCACGCAGCTATTATCATTACTCATTACCATCAAACGATGAGAAAACTGGGAAAGAGAGGGTTCAGATTCCATTGATTGATAACGAAAGGAAGGACACAAACAAGATGAGAGGAACGATTCAGATGTAGAAAACGACACAGAATATACACAACGGCACACATCAATCCAAACCCTAGAAACGACAAACCTAAGCCCTCTCGCCTCTAATTCTCCTAGCCAGCTGAATGTCCTTGGGCATGATCGTGACCCTCTTAGCATGAATAGCACAGAGATTTGTATCCTCGAACAGAGCCACCAGATAAGCCTCCGCCGCCTCCTGGAGAGCAGCCACCGCCGAGCTCTGAAACCTCAGATCCGTCTTGAAATCCTGCGCTATCTCTCTGACGAGCCTCTGAAAAGGAAGCTTACGGATCAAGAGCTCGGTCGATTTCTGGTACTTGCGGATCTCGCGGAGCGCGACTGTGCCGGGACGGAACCTGTGCGGCTTCTTGACGCCGCCGGTCGCCGGAGCCGACTTCCTCGCCGCCTTGGTGGCCAGCTGCTTGCGTGGCGCCTTGCCGCCGGTCGATTTGCGGGCCGTTTGCTTAGTTCGAGCCATGGAATTGATTTTTCAAGAAGTGCTAGATTGATGTCGATGTGATTTGAGGGTGGAAATTGGGATGTGTTCATTTCATTTATAAAGGGATGATCTGAGAGCGGGAAAGCTTTGGTGCCCGATGGACGGTTGAGATTTAGTATGATGTCGATCCGCGTATCTGTTAATCATCCATTGATGTCTCGCCACGTGGAGGAAGAAAAAAGTTGAAAACAAACGAATGGCTAACGATCCACGTGGCGTCAAGCCACGACATCAGCCCAAATATCTCTTGCTGAAGAACCAAAGACGTACAACGTAAGCACACGATGGCAATTTCGTAGATATTATGAAGTAAAAGGCCATTTTATTAGCAGAACTAGTGGAATTATAAAAAAGACGAAGCTCTTTAACGTTTTGGCGCCTCGTTTCCTTTTCCCGGCAGTAGCAAATTTCCCACTATACCCCTCAAAAGGTTCTCGACATTAATTCTCCACACTCACACACGTCAATCGAAGCATATACATCATATACACACTCACCCCCCTCGCCGATAGACATTTCCGTTACTGAAAAAAAATCGACACACGCAAACGCAGGCACATAAGACTGCCGTAGAGCAGAAAAAAAGACGAATAAGGTGTTAATTTGCTGTAATAGGTGAAGATGTTTTACTCCCATACGTTCTTGGCGAGAAAAGGCCCGTTAGGGACTGTTTGGTGCGCGGCTCATTTGCAGCATAGGTTGAAGAAGTCCCAATACACCTCTACGGACATACCCTCCACCGTCGGTACGTTGCTGCATTTGTTTTTCCTTTTTTTTGGTTATTTCTTTGTAAAGATTTATTTTTAACGAGATTTGTTAGGATGCTAGAGGGTTTTGCGGGGGGGTGGTTTAGGTTCGTGGGTATTGACAAGTTTGTAAATTGACAATGTTGTAAATGGAGTTTCGTTTTTTGATCTTTTATTTGGTGTGTAGGACCTACCCTGTAATGAAAAGTTTTGATTTTTAATTGTTTGTATGCCATTTAAGAACCTTGGGATCCCCTCTTATTGCTGATTTTTGGATTTCTTGGTTTCGTTTTTGTGGGTATTTTTTTCTGGGGAATGTGGTTGTGTTTCTGCTTGGTATGGTTTGGGCTATTTTTAGTCATTGATTTTACTTTGAGTTAGGATGCCTAGCTATGTGTTCAAAGGTTATGCCTTTACCATTTGACATGCACTTGCTGATTTTCACTTAACAAAATTTGTTGGCTTTACCCGAGGTCACACGACACATGTCTTACGTGTTGTTTTGAATAAAATGTATGTATTACTGCTGCAGGGCTTAGAGTTCGTTTTCTTCCATGTTTGTTATTGTACTAGATTTATAAGATGCGAGGGTAGGGTTTTGCTGGTGATTAGATTAGTTCGTTGGTATTGAGAAGATCGTAAATGAATTTCGTTTTTTATCTTTTATTTGGTGTGTAAGACAGCCACTGTCATGAAAATGTAAATAAAGCTTCGATTTATGACCGTTTATTTGCTATTAAGTATGGAGTACCCTTTTATGTCTGAAATGTGGATCTGTTGGTTACTTTGTTCCTTCTTTCTTGGGGGCTTTGTTTGTTCTTGAAATTTGTTTGACGGCTTAGTGCAGTTTAGGCGCCATTACTTGTTAGAGTTGATTTTCCATTGAGATAGGACGCGTCGAAATGTGTTTGACTGCTTAGTAACGGTTATGCGCTATTACTTGTTAGAATTGATTTTACTTTGAGTTGGGATGCTTAACTGTTGTTCAAAATTACGTATGTACTATGTAAACTGCACTTCAGAAATTCGTAATTTCCCCGATTGGTCATGCGCTTACATACCGTTTTGGTGTTTCCTTTGACTGCTGTAATTGCAAGATCTGATCCTCGTCTTAAAACCTAATTTTCAGAAAGAATAATGAATCCCGAGGTTCCAATTGCTCTGAGAATCTCGGGTTTTCTATTGCTTGGAGTCGTCAGAATTTACGCGAAGAAAGTCGAATATCTTTGCGAAGATTGCAAAGGCGTGAGCGCTTTGCTGAACAGAGCCGTTATCGCTTCCATGAACGTCGACCTCCCCGAGGGCGCAACTAACGCGCCCTTCCATTCGGTCACACTTCCAAAACGCTTCGAGCTCGACGCGTTAGAATTGGACGATTCTTACACTCACTGGTAATAAATTCGGTTAAACTAGTTGCATTTTCCTCCATTCATTACATGCGACTGTTAATTCAACTTTTCATGTTTATAGGGGCGAGGATGTTCACACTAAGAGCCAGGAGGAAATAACGTTGCCAGGTAGTAATATAAGTTTGTGCGCTATTTTTGTACATCTCAAAATAATCTTTTTCCGCGTGTTTATACCACAGAGCAAATCCCCAGCAGCCAAGATCCCTTTATACTAATTACGCTGGACGAGGATAACATGGATTCGTCGGCAAATGAAGAGTACGAAATTTTCTCATGTCCATTTTTAACGCTATCTCGTCTCCTCTTTGGTTGCTGTCTTGACCCTTTTTTTCCTTTTAGCGTTCCTCTTCTCGAAGCGGGGCCGGGCGCTGGTCAAGATTATTACGCCTCTCCCAATGCTCGATCGAAAGCTGGCGAAGGGTCCACGGGTTACAGCACGCCTCGAAATCAACTCAGTTTCGAAATAATGCGCGATGCAAGAAAAGGGTTCGGTTTCAGCTCTTCCCCGATACTGCCCGACCGTGCTGAGCCCGATAAGTTTCTAGAAGATCAGATTATCAGAGATAGGAATACTCCTACTCCAATAAGAGAATCTTCTCTCCCCTCGGGCCCATCTTCACCGCCCCACGCACACTTCGAACGCCAGGACTCGGAGGGGAATTTCGTTTTTTCGGCGCATTTCTGTGAGTGCGCTTCTGTGTAACGGTTTTATCTCGCTTGGTGTTTAATGCGCTTGGCTTAAATCCTATTTTGTATTCGCCTTTTTTAACAGCCCATGAATCGCCTGAATTGGATATTCAAGAATCGCCCGTTGCTGTTGTTCCTCCTCGGGAAATTAAGAAGAGGAAAAGGAAGGACGAGCTCTTCGATCAGGCTACTATATTGAGCAACAGGTATGTATTTTTTGTATATATTATTAAATTTGTTACGTTTTATATTTCCTATAATTATGAGTTATGGTGATATTAGGCGCGTGACGAGATCATTGGAGGACACTGCAGACATATGCAGGAAGAAAAGGGAGAGGGACGTGTCTTCATTAGACATATTTAGGGACTGCAGAAGGCTTAGAAAGGACGATATTTTCGTCGAGCCTTTCATTACCGGTAAGTTCTCAGTTCATACCTTACTCTTACACATACGAATCGCTAAAAACTTATGTTTTCTTAATGCTTCCTTGTCTTGCAGGGCTATGTCGTGACTTGCTAGACATGCATAAAGAAGACTTTGTCTTTTCAAAACCTCTTCTTTCTGCCATAGACGAGACAGAGGAAGTTCCTTTAGCTGATGATGATGGCGATGAGATGGACATTGAAGTACTCCGTAATAATAACGACAATCATCGTTCGCCTTCGCCCGAGGGATTTATTCCATCTTCTGTGCCTTCTCCTAGTGGGAAAAGCTTACACACTCCCGAAAATTCCAACTTCGGCCTGGGATCAGAGCGTCTCGATACTACTGAAGCAGATACAGTGTTGCCCACTGAAGATACGAATTCGTCGATTGGTGCTTTTGATACGGAAATGAGAACGCCTGACTCATTTCGTCGAACAGATTTTGAGTTTGAGCCCACGACACTCTCAGACGTCCCTGAACTTCCGCCAAATTCTCCTGGAGTATGTTCTTTTTATTTTTCGAAGTATTTTGATGGTTTGGATTTTGATATCTTATGGGCATTGTTTGACTTGCTGCTTGCATTTTTAATTTTTTTTTTCTCACTTATGGTAATAGGAGCTGCGTTTCCTCGACCAATAATTCAATTTTGCACCAGGTAAAATTTTTTAATATTAAATTTTTCTTTTTATAGTTTCTTCCTTTCTGGTAATTGATGTCCAATTTAGGCTGACGAAATCATAACCGTTCTTCAAATATGTTTTGAAGGGACGCCTGAAATTAACAACTCGAACGTGCAAGAATGTCCCGAACTCGTAACTTTGTCAGCACGGACGAGGTAAGATTCTTATCTTACTATATTGTCTTCACGAAAAAAAAAAGGTAGAATCTTTCGACGAAATACTGCTTCTTTCTATCGCAGGGCTGTGGCCCACTACTTGAAAAGGCAATCCCTGTCAACGCCACCTATTTCCGAGAAGTCGAGCGATTCGTCCGGCGATCTCAGTTTGGGCAAAATCCTCGAGGGAAAGTCTAGGAAGATCAGCGCTCGAATGTTTGCCGAGACTTTGGTCAGTTTTATACATTCAGAAAAACTGTAAAGCTCCCATCTTTTTCGATCTGCAAAGCTTTATAATTCATATGAGTTTTCGATACTGTTTTTCCAGGTATTGAAGAACTCTGGGCTTATAGATTTGAATCAAGACGAGCCGTACGATGATATTACATTGAAGGTCACTTCGAAGCTTTCCAAGGTGTAATTATCTGCCTGATCTAATCTGAGATTGCCCGCCCGCCTTTGTAAATGGCTTAGCAACTGTTGCTTGCATTTAACATGTCTTTTGAGCTCATATTTAACGTTGTCTTAACTTTTTTTTTTTTTTCTGAGTTAATCGTAGGTTATGTTCTTGGTTGAATTATTATATCATATATTTTTGAACAGTGGTCCGTTGTTGACCCATACTGCCCTTGAATGTATTTCTTGACTGTAAATGATTTTGTTCATGGCACAACGTACGTCGGTGTTAAGATTCATGCAGTCTGAAAAAACAGATCGAAATCGATTATATTGGGAAATATGGGACTCAAAGTGCTCATTGTTTGATTTGAGCGGTCAATTCGTCATAAAGTTAAAGTTGTGGAACAAAGATGTAATTTGGCCTTCTCTGAAGCTTCTGTTGTACACGTGCCAAATCTTCTTTGAAAGAGTTTCAGTTTCAGAATAAAGGAAAATAAATTAAAAAGAAGACTTGGGCTCTAACCCTAATTAAATTTCTAACTCCGAATTAATTAATTGTGACAACTCACGCGAAAGTGCGGGCTCCGTAGCTGATTATTGTTACACTGATTTGAGGCATCAATCGTGTTTGATTCGGCGTGGACTCTTTTAACCTCGACCTTGTGGCTTATTAGTAGGATTTTCGGGGTGGTGGAGTTTATGTGAGGGTGTTTTGGAGTCATCACTAGCTGGGATTAATCGTGGATTCTGCTGGTCGGTGTAAGTTGGCCATGGACGTCGATTACGATAGCAGTGGTGAGATTCTTCTCAGTTGCTCAGTTTTTTCTGGTTCTTTTTTCTTTTCTTTCAAATGATCGATGTTTGAATTTAGAGTATTCTATGCGTGGGTTAGGCTTTATCTGTTGAATATGATTTAGGGTATGTGGAGTTACGTGCATTGTTTGGTTGATGGGTTTTTGCTGCTGCTGATCTTTTGTGCTTGCGCATTGAGTTTTTCTTTTGGGGGCTATAATTCTCGAAGTATGCCTATTTCTGTAAGTGTGGGAGCTCAAGCCAAGAAATACTGACGATAAATGGAAAGGGACAATCTTTGGCACTATTTCTTTGTCTTGGTTTATCATGTTCTCGTTCAACATGTAATCTGATTTAAGGTGCATAGTTCCATTATAATATAGATTTAGCCTGGCCCTTGAGAGAGATTATGAAGAGAAGCAATTATCATAGGGTGTGATGCTTATGCATTGTGGATAAATTTTCAGAAATATCCATCATCTAGCCATTCTGGTGCTAAACCAATATTGATCAAATCAAACCCTTCGTGCTATGCAATAAGACGTTTTTGGCTCGAAAAAGCGGGTTTGTCTCTATTCAAATTTTTTCTTCGTCACTTTATTTGTTGTACGTGTAGTGGGTTGTTAGTTGCCACTTGTCTCGTCAATTGAAGTCTTGTAGGCAAAATGATTTCGGCGCCCTTCCTTCATAAGGAATGAGGACGTGTATTTTAATATGTTATATATACAAGAATTATCATTGTAATTTGTAGAAGTTACCGTTGATTATTTAAGTTTGAATGCCGTTTGAGGAGCACAGGAAGGAGTTACAACTATCAAATGAGGAGCACAGCGAACTTCTCAGGAGGGCTAATGGTGATGAAACCATTAGAAGAATAAGGTTCTGTATTGTAAATATTAGTTGCTGAAACTTCACGCCAATTAATTTACGAGATTTGGAATTTTGTTAGGGAGTGGAGAAAATCAAGTGGGCTTCTTCAGAGTGGAGTGCGTAGTGCCGCCAAACAGTCCGTGATCCTGTGCCAAGTCCATCTGTTTCAGCTTCTCGTAAGAAATCGAAGAAGAATTCACCTTTGCCCTCTCAGTCATTTGCTGGCCCATCTCCTTTCGGCCAACAAACGATGGTTGCTGCAAACCAGCCTCCCTCTTCATCAGCAAAGCGTGGACCCATGATGGGTCCAAAAGGCAAAAAGCATAAACCTGTTAGCAAAATACTCATGATTAAGTTTAAACCAAGAGTTTTTGCTCTGTTTGTTTTTCTTATAGACTTCTTCGCCTTTCAGATACCGCCAGGCGCACCTTCCCTTCATCCAGGCTCAGCTGGAAAAGGTCAATATGGTAACCGTTTATCTTCTGGTGCTCAAACAAATGGACCATCTCACGGTGCTTTTGATCCTTACTCGGAAGGAAAGTTAGGACGAGATGGCCTGAGGACAATAACTTTTATGAAGCTTTGATAGCTGATTATAAACCAGATGAGGTAATTGATAGCTTATGGAGTTATGGGCTTTCACAAGCTCCTTTTGTTAAGCTGGTGCTCTATGTTTTTTTCCAGGGTCGGCATGCTCTTGTTTATGACATGGGCACCGAAAATGAAACGTGGGAATGGATCAATCTTAATGAGGTAACATTGTGCATCTTTCGAGTTTCGGATTTTGCTTTGTCATACAACTTTCAGTGTAAGACGATCTGTTTGAAATATCATATGGCTACTAAAATCACTTTGTACTTTGAATGATTAGTTAGTTCACATGCTAAACGTACTAGATTGAATACGGTTCATAAAACTTAAGTATATGTTGATGAGAAACAACTTAGTGATTGCATTGCATTCAATAGCTTCCTTTTTTTCCTTGTAGATTTCTCCCAATGATATAAAATGGGACGGTGAAGACCATGGAGGTCATGGTGGGCCTGGCCATGGACTAAATGGACCTTTCGGTAGAGATAACGCTGGAGGGGAAGAGAGGATCACAAAAAGCCAGAGAGAAACAACATTCCACCATTAAGGAACGGCCTTGCAAAGAAGGGACCTCGTGATATTAAGCTGCTTAACACAGATACCGTTATTAGTGAGGTGGAACGTTTATACATAGTAAAAATAGTTCGATAGTTCGCTATCTTCATGAATTGACCCGACCCCTCGACTTCTTCAGGTAAATCGAGTTTTTAGCGCGAGTCATCCCGACCCTTCTGAGATGGAGAAGGCAAGAGAGTCGTTAAGGTTGTCAACACTTTCCGATTTCACGACAAACACATTCTTGCTTGCATCTCATCGCTATTTTTATGCTTATGCCTTTATTCTCAATCGCAGGAGCATGAAATGGCGCTCGTCGATGCCATCTCGAGGCTCGGAGATCTATGCAATGGTGAAGAAAGTGGTATGCTTTCTTTCTCCTTCGTTTCCGTACGCTGATTGGACATCAAATTGCACCGAGTTGTTCGCATTTAGACACATTTTTTGGTTCTACTCATGCTTACTTTTTTTCATACTTGTAATATTTCTGGTAATCCTCTTTCTTCGTGGCAGATGAGGACCGTCGCTTCTTCTTGCATGGCAAAACAAAGGATAGGCAATAACAGAGGAAGAATATGTATATGCTATGATCTGTGGATGTATGTATGAGTTCAAGTTACTGCAAAAAAGCTGTAGTGAAATGCATAGTCTAGTTGGAGATCCAATTTTAACGTAGAAGTTGATTTCTCTTGATAGTTTTGAATTTTGGATACTATAGATTTAGCCCAATAGAAGTTCAGTCCATTTGGCACTAACCATATAAAATACAATTTAAGCCGATTTAGGGGTTTTTTTTTTTTTTTTTTGTCTAATCTTCCTCCTCCTAATCTTCGCAAAAAAATCAATGCGACGCCACCACCCACCCTTCTAGCGTCGCCCGCCGGGGTGTCGTCGGGCCTCTGACCCCTACTGGTTCCGTCGATGTAAGAACACTGTTTGCTTGAAACTTCTGTCAACTTCTAGTTCAATGGACGGTCTTAAGCAGTGCGAGGCGAATTTAGCGGTGTTTGTACATCCTTCGAGTGCTAATTCTGTCATCGAAGCTATTTTACGCGAGCTTGGCGCTTTACTCTTCACGTAAGCTTCATGGCTTCAGTTAACTGATGCTGGTTAATCAGTGCGAATATAAGGGAGCTGGTTTATCATTTATGGGGTTGATGAAACTTGAATGTTTGCTATAGGTATAATGAGACGTTTGGTGGGGTTGTGTTAGCGTACGATCCAAAGGTTCAGAGTAATTTAGCGAAGATCGCACCTGGACTGTCTCCGAGCTTGCGGTGAAGTTGAAAGCTCGTTTGCTGCTATTCAATCCAACCCCTGATATGGTGCTAGGCAGGTAAATATCTATGTTCATGCTAGTGTTAATGGATCTTCTTGGTTATTTCCTGCGTTTCTTGATGTGATTGAAAGCTGTTAGATGAGCTTCTATGTTTTTTTATTCTTGACAGAGGGAGAGGTCCTAAGATCACTTCGAATTCGATCCATGCTGTGGTTCTTGGGTTTTCTTCCGTGTTCATTGCTGATGAAGAAGACATACGCGGAGAGTTTAAGCATAAATCTTTAAGTGTTGATACGTGATGTTGGTATGTTACAAATACTGAGCTGTAAATGTTATTTGAAGTTAGATTGTGACTACATTTCTGGAAGAAGGATGACCATACTCTCTATTTTCTATGTTTCTCTTCTTCCGAGTTGTACATTTTCTTGAAGATGCTTATGACAATCGATATGATTCGACTGCTTATTCCCTCAGGTGAGCTCGAGGAATCTGGCGAAAAGGAAGGCAAGAACTCGATGATGCTCGAAGTGCCATTGCAGAGGTTGAGCAGTTCTTACAATCTACTGAAGCTTGCAGATGAACACTCTCGAGTTCATTTGTATCTCTTGCATTGCCACACTTTGCTATCGTCAGTTCACCACTATGCTGAGCTGATAATGTAATGATTCGACTGTTCTAATATTAAAATGCCTTTTCGTCGATTCCATACAAGTGTTTGATTTCACCATTTCGAGCATCACGCATTCGC